>JBBBDQ010001892.1:3837500-3845000 GCA_037127315.1 Ascarosepion bandense | reverse complement strand
TTGCCCAAATGTTTGACAAGGTTTCGTTGACACCTCCACTTGAAGGTCAAAATCATAATAATAAATGAAACAGGGCCATAATAATATATTGTGTTCCACAGACGGACCGAAGTTAACAGTAAATAAAACCGGGTTATTGATTTTACTATTGGATCATATTATTTGAGCCATGACAATTATAGCCTGAATTGAATGCTATGCATTTCGAAGATCTGTGGCTCCAACAAGACGGTGCCACGTGCCGCACAGTCAATGCAACAATGACTTTATTGAATGAAAAGTTCCACAGTGATGTCAATTGGCCATCACGATCGTGCGACTTGACGCCTTTAAATTTCTTATAATAACAGAAACCATATAACTTGATGACTTCCAGCAGCAATAACTAAAATGAATAGTAACTCAAATAGAAAATGATGACATAATGAAGATGTTGGCATTCCATGCCTTTTCAAACAAAAGCTGAGCAAGGAAACCTTTTAACAATACTTCAAAGGGCAATAGCAGCTACTGGATTTGAGAAACCCATTTTCCCAAAAAGATTTAATGAATTTTAAGTGGAAACATTACTTTCGGCACAGTCAATGAATGCTAAATGTGTCCTTATAGGTAAACTGTTAATATTACCTTTGCCATGATCCCCATGCTATAAATACAAAAGAAATTATAATAGTTGACACAGGGTCATAATAATATTGGGTGCTCCAAAGACGGATTAAAGTTAGCAGTAAATAAAACAGGGTTATTAATGAAGTTTTATTGATTTCATTATTGGATCATTTTATTTGATTCATTGCAATTATGGTAGCCAATTGGCATCACTGTTTCGAGAGATGATCTGACCTAGGGGCTTCATATTCAATAAAGCCATGTAGCATTGGCTGTGTGGCATGTGGAAATCTTTGGCATCCATAGTCTTCAAGTCAGGCAATAATATGCATTTTTATTGTAAAAATACCAGTTATACATTTTTATATAAAAAACTAGCAATATAGCCTGGTGTTGCTCGGGTGTAATGAAAGCTTTAAAACTAATCCTTGGTTCTGGAGCTCAGACTCTTTGGACGTTGGCACGAAAGACTAAAAAGCAATAGTTGTTTCCAGTGAAAGCGAAACCGTAGATTGAAAGAAAAATAAATGGATATAAGTCAAATTTTGATTTCTGATATCCATGTCAAATAAGTTTTCCGTTGAAAACTGAATTTTGAAGGCTAAATAAGTCCTCTGAGTAAATGATATCATGGCTGAGACTAAGAACTACAATTATACCTACTTAGAGCAAAACCCGAAACAAAAAACAAACTAAAAGTGCTGAAACCTGATTTTGATCAGACTCGATACAATATCAGGGTATCGATTTCCAATATCGGAGTCAAATAAGTCACCCAAGGATAAACTAACCTAAGTAAGTCCATGAAAACTTATCGTGCCCATCAGGAGTAAAATTGGAGAAAAAGAGCCATATCGATGGCTGAATATCGGTTTTTGATCAGATTCGGTAGAACATCGGAGGTATCGATTTCCGATATCGAGTTAAATAAGTCATCCAAGGATAAACTAACCTAAGTAAGTCTATAAAAATTTATCGTACCGATCGGGAGTAAAATTAGAGAAAATGAGCCATATTGATAGCTGAATATCGGTTTTTGATCAGATTCGGTAGAATATTGGGTTAATGAGGAAAATGAGTCGTCTGAGAAGATCTACTAATGTTTGAGACTACAAACTATAATTTTATCAAGTTAGAGCAAATTCTGCAGCAAGAACCACGATAAAAGGGCTGAAATCCTGATATTGACCAGACCTCCGATATCGAAGGGAAGTGGGAAAAAATAAGGAGCCCATGACCTGACCGGAAGCCTAAAGAATATTTGTTTTAAGTTTCGAGAGAATCGGATAAAAATTGTGGATTTGTAGAAAGGAGAGACAGACTGACACGCACAAACATCTTGCCTTTTATATATATAGATGAAAGCATGCAATTGCGTTCAAAGTATATCTAGTTGATATCCATAAAAGTGTGTTCGAAATTTTTACATTTTGATAGGTAGACTGTAAGCAAAAATCTATAAGAAAGTTTTTCTTGCTAAATAATATGTATCATTTAAACGTATTATCAATCTCTTAGATGACCCCAAATAGAACGATTACATTGAATCCATAACTGCATCTACTGCTAGGAAGGTTGGTTCACTGTGTCGGGTCAGGAAATTTTTTTTCGTCAGAATCCATTTTGCACATTTATAGAAATATCATTCGTCCGTGCATTGAATACTGTTGCCATATCTGGTCCGGCGCCCCTGATATTCATCTTGATTCTCGACAAAATCCAAAGGAGGATCTGCAATATAATCGACTCTTACCTGGCACACTGACTTCAGTCACTTTCTCACTGACGTGGTGTGGCCTCCCTCTGTCTTCTCTACATGTATTTTCATGGTAACTGCTCTGACGAATTTTTTTCCCCTTGGTACCCGATCACTCGTGCTAATAGATTGACATCAAAGTCCTACTATTTTAATGTCGAAATAGTTAAATGTAACCGTCTTTTCTACTCCAACAGTTTCTTTTCTCGCACATCCCGTTTGTGGAACTCACTTCCATTTGTTTGCTTTCCTAATAGCTACAATCTCCAAAAAGTTTAAATGCAATGTCAATTACTATCTTTTATCTACTTGATTCTTATCTATAACTTATTCTCATCTATGAATTTTCGATATCACCTGTGCTTTTTATATTCTATCACTGTAAAACGCTGCGTACAGATGGGATTTTTGCCTTGCTTGGGGTGAAATGATTATATAAAATACGGCATTCGGTCAGCAAAATAGGACGGTGTGTATTAATAGGTTGAAGAGAGAAAAATAATTAATACGGACGTTTATCAACCTGAAATGAATATAGTGACCAAAGCAGAAATCGGAATATGATGACAATGATAATGATTTGATTTCTACTGTGATCACACTAGCTATCAGGAAAGAAAAGTTGGATTCATGCCTTTCTCAATGTTATTGGCATTTAAGTGAATGTAATAAAAATGTTGTAACCTAAAAATGTTACTGAATGAGAAATAACCAAAACAGAGGTTGGAAAATGAAATAATAATCTTTATGCCATCAACAAAATACAAATATATTGAAACGATAACAGACATATCAGTATAGATATTGTTGTAACCTAAAAATGTTCTGAATGAGAAATAACCAAAACGGAGGTTGGAAAATGAAATAATAATCTTTATGCCATCAACAAAATACAAATATATTGAAACGATAACAGACATATCAGTATAGATATTGTTGTAACCTAAAAATGTTACTGAATGAGAAATAACCAAAAGGGAGGTTGGAAAATGAAATAATAATCTTTATGCCATCAACAAAATACAAATATATTGAAACGATAACAGACTTATCAGTATAGATATTGTTGTAACCTATTTGTATTTTTTTGATGGCATAAAGATTACTATTTCATTTTCCAACCTCCGTTTTGGTTATTTCTCATTCAGTAACATTTTTAGGTTACAACAATATCTATACTGATATGTCTGTTATCGTTTCAATATATTTGTATTTTGTTGATGGCATAAAGATTATTATTTCATTTTCCAACCTCCGTTTTGGTTATTTCTCATTCAGTAACATTTTTAGGTTACAACAATATCTATACTGATATGTCTGTTATCGTTTCAATATATTTGTATTTTGTTGATGGCATAAAGATTATTATTTCATTTTCCAACCTCCGTTTTGGTTATTTCTCATTCAGTAACATTTTTAGGTTACAACAATATCTATACTGATATGTCTGTTATCGTTTCAATATATTTGTATTTTGTTGATGGCATAAAGATTACTATTTCATTTTCCAACCTCCGTTTTGGTTATTTCTCATTCAGTAACATTTGTAGGTTACAACAATATCTATACTGATATGTCTGTTATCGTTTCAATATATTTGTATTTTGTTGATGGCATAAAGATTACTATTTCATTTTCCAACCTCCGTTTTGGTTATTTCTCATTCAGAACATTTTTAGGTTACAACAATATCTATACTGATATGTCTGTTATCGTTTCAATATATTTGTATTTTGTTGATGGCATAAAGATTATTATTTAATTTTCCAACCTCCGTTTTGGTTATTTCTCATTCAGAACATTTTTAGGTGACAACAATATCTATACTGATATGTCTGTTATCGTTTCAATATATTTGTATTTTGTTGATGGCATAAAGATTATTATTTCATTTTCCAACCTCCGTTTTGGTTATTTCTCATTCAGAACATTTTTAGGTTACAACAATATCTATACTGATATGTCTGTTATCGTTTCAATATATTTGTATTTTATTGATGGCATAAAGATTACTATTTCATTTTCCAACCTCCGTTTTGGTTATTTCTCATTCAGAACATTTTTAGGTTACAACAATATCTATACTGATATGTCTGTTATCGTTTCAATATATTTGTATTTTGTTGATGGCATAAAGATTACTATTTCATTTTCCAACCTCCGTTTTGGTTATTTCTCATTCAGAACATTTTTAGGTTACAACAATATCTATACTGATATGTCTGTTATCGTTTCAATATATTTGTATTTTGTTGATGGCATAAAGATTATTAAAAAGGGGGAGTGCGAGAGAAGAAGCTGCAGGAGTAGAATTGTCGTCTGCATTTGGCTAACCTGACTGTGGGACCCAGTTACCAGTCTGGTTGCACGAGTAAACACCTGTTGAAGAGGTACCTACTTGGGACTTGATCTCATCTGGGAGGTCGTTGATGAAAACTACACCATTCGTGCTGTAGAATAAAGAGGCGCGCCCATTCAAAACTACCTTCATTTTGAGGTTATTTAAAAAAGATTGGATTAGGTCAAGCAGGCCGCCGGTAATACCGTAACCCCATAGCTTGCATAGGAGGCCAGAGTGCCAAACCCTGTCAAAAACCTTGGAGATGTCCAGAGCAACCGCGCGAGCCTCGTCAGACTCATCAAGGGCCTGGAGCATGTACTCCGTTACGGTTGTTAGCAAGTCGGCCGTGGACCTGGCAAAGCGGAAGCCATACTGCCTGTCAGAGAAGAGTTTGTGGGCAGTATGATGTTGAACTATTTCAGCATTGATTATGGCCTCGAACACTTCCCCGAATATTGGTAGTAGACTGATAGGGCGATAGTTGGATGGGTCCGAGGGTTCACCACAGTTCTTAAATACAGGAACGAAATACAGATAACATCAACAAAATACAATATTCATCAGCAACTTGAAGTCGATAACCCCTGCTAGTGGTGAAATGCTAGACAGCAATATAGCTATTTAGCTGCCTCCCCACCTGAGACAAAATGTGGCACAAGACATTATCAATGTGGGGTATCCGAGACATATAGCTCGAGCAAAAATTAAATGTCAACATTTCCCCAAACGAGACTTTAGCTTTAGGCGAAGCCTCGTCTGGGTTATTCGCTGCGAAAAGAGGGAGAGTCAGATAATATCAGCAAAACGTCTGAGTTACGTTAATCGCTGGGCGGCAAGGTAGATATTTAGCTGCTTCCCTTCTTCAAACAAAATGGGGTACAAGGCCTTTTAAATAAGGGTAATCAGAGTCATGTACGGATGTGCGTTGTGGGGCAGTGGATATCGGCTCGGAACGAGGAACCGGAAATTTCGATTTCCAGTTGAATTCCTTGCATTCACTTACGCGCATATACCCTTGGGAAAAGTATTAATCCGCCTCTTCCATCCAGTTATGGGTTAAATAACAGGATAGGTTGAGTTCTATAGCCTTGGCTGGCAACCAGTCTACCGTAGAATCTAATGGCAACCTACTGCGGGATAATCTTCTGCCCAGTCAGACATGTCTCTTTTGCCAAAGCATGTGTCACGTATGGCACTTAACTGACTGACTGAATATAATAATTAGAAACATGATTATGGCTTCTACTGGGTATAAGGTGGGGGATAATCACTAGGCGGCAAGGTAGATATTTAGCTGCTTCTCTTCTTCAAACAAAATGGGGTACAAGGCCTTTTAAATAAGGGTACATTAAAAAATGTGAGTAATCAGAGTCATGTACGGATGTGCATTGTGGTGCAGTGGATATCAGCTCGGAACGAGAAATCGAGGAGCAGAGTTCGAATTCCATTTGAATTCCTTGCATTCACTTAAGCAAATAATGAAATGTAGCCATAACGGCACACCACTACTTGCCTTAGGTTTACCCACAAACTTGGTAGGTAGTGTTACCAAAGCAGAAATCGAAATATGATGACGATGATAATAATGATAATGATTTGATTTCTACTGTGATCACACCACCTATCAGGAAAGAAAAGTTGGATTCATGCCTTTCTCAATGTTATTGGCATTTAAGTGAATGTAATGAAAATGTTGTAACCTAAAAAGGTTACTGAATGAGAAATAACCAAAACAGAGGTTGGAAAATGAAATAATAATCTTTATGCCATCAACAAAATACAAATATATTGAAACGATAACAGACATATCAGTATAGATATTGTTGTAACCTGAAAATGTTACTGAATGAGAAATAACCAAAACAGAGGTTGGAAAATGAAATAATAATCTTTATGCCATCAACAAAATACAAATATATTGAAACGATAACAGATATCAGTATAGATATTGTTGTAACCTGAAAATGTTACTGAATGAGAAATAACCAAAACAGAGGTTGGAAAATGAAATAATAATCTTTATGCCATCAACAAAATACAAATATATTGAAATGATAACAGACATATCAGTATAGATATTGTTGTAACCTAAAAATGTTCTGAATGAGAAATAACCAAAACGGAGTTTGGAAAATTAAATAGTAATAATCTTTATAACAAAAACAAAATTCAATACCCACCAACTGCGTGAAGTAGATCACCACTGCTAGTGATGAACTGCTAGACAGTAATATAATATTTAGCTGCCTCCCCACTTGAGACAAAATGTGGCAGAAGCCTTTTTAATGTGGGTAATTCGAGCCATATCACTCAGGCAAAAATTTGAGTCTATTTTTCCCTAGACGAGACTCTACTATTTGGCGGAGCCTAGTCTGGTTTCCTCTCTGTCCGAAGGCAGACAGTCCGACAATGTCAGAGTGACAGCAATTCCCCTACAAAAAAGTGTAACGTATATTGAATATACTCATTAACGTTCATAGGTACGTATATAACCCTTACCTACCCAATCATGTCGTCGCTTATACACTTGGAGACTATTATCGAGTATATGGTTAACTCTCTTATCTGCTTGTCTACACATCCTGCATTTGCTTTCTTTTTGCGATTTGTCTATCTAAGCCTTGGTTTCGACCTTCAGATGGCATGTGTTGCAAATTGGAATGACCTTTACCCTCTGGATGAAACCATCTTTTACCCCAATTCACTTCTCATGTCCATTAATTGTGTCTATCTTCTGAGAAAACATCATAAATTTTATTTTCTTTACAACTGTCATATCATTTCCCCTTCCTCT
>JBBBDQ010001892.1:3817500-3832500 GCA_037127315.1 Ascarosepion bandense | reverse complement strand
TATGTCTATTTTTTTCAGCCCTTTTATTTTAGTTTTTGCTTCGGGTTTGGCTCTAAGTTGGTATAATTGTAGTTCTTAGTCTCAGCCATGACACCATTTACTCAGAGAACTTATTTAGACTTCAAAATTCAGTTTACGACGAAAAAAACGTATTTGATATCGATACCAGGAAATCAAAATTTGACTCACGTCCATTCATTTTTCTTTCAGTCTACGGTTTCTCTTTAACTGGAAACAACTATTGCTTTTTAGTCTTTTGTGCCAACGTCCAAAGAGTCTGTGCTCCAGGACCATGGATTAGTTTTAAAGCTTTCATTGCACTCGAGCAACGCCGGGTTATACTGCTAGTATATTCCGTAATGAATCAGAGAACTCTGGCTATTGGGCGTGTATAATGATAATGTATACGCTAAAAAGTCTGCCTTCTTCTACCGAACGCCCATAGCTCAGAGGTAGAATCGCCTAGTGACGCCAATTCGCTCGGGTTTCAATCCTGGGGAAAAAGCAATCGGAGTCTAACCGTACTGATGAGCTATGATACAGCGAAACAGATCTGTCTGCGGATGACTATATATATATATATAGTAGAATCCTTGGTAAGGTAAATTGCACAGGGGATTTAATCCAATAAGAACTCAATGTTAAGATTTAACAGAGTATTATAATAGTGAAAATAATTTGGATGTTTTTAAAAACCCATTGGTAATATTATATATCGTGACTCTCTTATAGACCGCTCCTCAGACCAAATTCCTACAACAATGAATGGGTTAAAAATTATCCAGATAAAAAGAGTCAAGTAAAAAGAAAGAAGAAAAAAGATAAAGAAAAAGAGAAGAAAAAATAGGAGCAAGGAAGTTAGCTTAACAGTGTTAGATATTAACGTCTATATTATATTCAAGCGACAAGATGGCCTAGGCCTAGATTTACAATGACAGTAGCTATGGAAGTCAAAAACATCCAACTTATTTTCATTATATATATATATATATATATACATTGAGCTCTCTGGAAGAATGTTAGACTTTGGAAAACAGTAGCTACTCAGGCATCTACGCATCGTTCAGCAATGAATTAGAACACTCTCAGCTATTGGGCGTGTATAATGATAATATACACGCTAAAAGGTCTTCCTCCTTCTACCGAGCGCCCATAGCTCAGAGGTAGAATCGCCGACTGACGCCAATTCGGTCGGGTTTCAATCCTGGGTAAAAAGCAATCGGCTGTCTAACCGTACTGATGAGCTGTGATACAGCGAAACAGATCTGTTTGCGGATGACTATTTCTTGGATGTGCGTTGTGGTACAGTGGATATCGGCTCGGAACGAGAAACCCGGGAGCCGAGTTCGAATTCCAGTTGAATCCATTGTATTCACTTTCGCGCAAATACCCTTGGGAAAGGTATTAATCCGTCCCTTCCTTCCAGTTATGGGTTAAATAGCAGGACAGACTGGGTTCTATAGCCTTGGTCAATGACAACCTACTGCGGGATAATCTTCTGCCCAGTCAGTCATGTCTCTTTCGAAACATGATCGCCCAAGCGTGTATCACGTATAGCACTTGACTGACTGACTGTCTTCTTGATCCCTATTCTACTGTTCTCGCTTTTCAGTGATGCTTCTGTTTTCTTATTCTTTCACATCCACTAACCGTTTGTGACTGGGTTTACTGCCATTCATGGGTGAATTCGATTAAACATACATACATACATACATACATACATACATACATGGTGTTCCAAAAGTAAATTGACAGTAAATGATAACATTTATTTTGAGATTACATATAAAATTAAATTTACTGTTACATTGACGATAAAATTATATTGTGTCAGTTAAGTTAAGTTGTGTCAGTTAAGTGCCATACGTGGTAAACGCTTGGGCGATTATGTCTCGAAAGAGACATGACTGACTGGGCAAAAATTTATCCTGCAGTAGGTTGTCATTGCTTTCTGCGGTAGACTGGTTGCCAGCCAAGGCTATAAAACCCAATCAGTCCTGTTATTTAACCCATAACTGGAAGGAAGAGACGGATTAATACCTTTCCCAAGGGTATTTGTGCGTAAGTGAATGCAGTGAATTCAACCGGAATTCGAACTCGGCTCCCCGATTTCTCGTTCCGAGCCGATATCCACTCCACTACAACGCGCACCCATATATTGTGTAGAATAATACAAAAGCATTTAAATTTTATCAGCACAGTTGCTCAAACTGTTGTCTATCACAAGTTACACAGCTTTGAAGTCTACCCCTAATGCTTCGAAAAACATTTTTGCACTATGTGTATTAATTTCTTGAAATACATCTCTTATATAATTTTTCACATCACAAACATTTCTTGGTTTTCGGCTATAAACTTTGTCACTGAGTAATTCCCAAAAGCTGAAATCCATTGGGATCAAGTGAAGTAAATGTGCTGGCCAATCAACTGGGCGTCTTCGGCGAATCCATTACTCAGTGACGGATGTGCGTTGTGGTGCGGTGGATGTCGGCTTCGAAAGGGAAATCGGTGAGCCGAGTTCCAATTCCAGTCAAACACTCTGCATTCACTTACGCACTGGTACCCTTGGGAAAGGTATTAATCCGTCCCATCCCTCCAGTGATGGGTTAAATAACTGAGGTCTGTTGTTCATGTGATCTGTGGCGAACTTCTGCACCGATTGTTTGCTATCAGCAGTTCCAAAAAGTGTGGATGGTGCTACACAAGCCTTCACCACTCTAAACAATTCTTTGTGTGGCAGTCTAACTTTGTTAGACAATCATACGTCGTAATCGACGGGAGAGTCTATATATATATATATATATATATATATATATATATATATATATATATTATATTTTAAATCCAAAAGGATGATCAGATAGGTAAATCCCAAAAACCCGATTCTGATTAATATTAATTTCATTAATATTAAAATTGATCAAGGTGGAGGGCTCGATGCTATTTACAGAGCCAAAAATAAAATAAAAATTTCGATATTTAAATCCGTTGAATAGCCATTTTATAAATTTATAAAAGAAGCAAGTTTTTTCTTGTAGAAATAGCTATTCAACGGATTTAAATATCAAAATTTTTGTTTTATTATATATATATATATATATATATATATATATATATATATATATATATATATATATATAGTGTAATGTTTGTTACAATATTTTTAAATTCATAGTATCACTACACAAAAATATTTTTCATGTTTCGAAGCCAGCCCATTATGTTTTTGGCTTCTTCCTCAGGTGATTTTTTTTAGAAATGAGAATTATCTAGTTGAAAAAGACCGTTTATTTGTGTTGGATTTGTTATTTTTGGGTGTTAGAGGGGTTGGTCTGTATTTTGATTTCCGTTGACCTTTTTTCAGGTCTTAAGGTTAAGTCTTTGTTTTTGGCAGAGTTCAGGATAGGTTAATCTATTAATCTTGAGAAGGCTGGTGCTGCTGGCGCCTAGCGTGTTGTTATTTGGTTTAGGGGTTGGTAGGTGTTGTCTTGTTTTGGGGTTGGTTTCTCCTTAATTTAATGTATGTTATTTTGTATTGGGGTGTTTTTTATAAAATATATCTTTCATAAAAAATATTTTATAATATTCCATAATACTTAAACTATTTTATAATATTATAAAATATAATATTTTATAATATTTAAGAAATATATTTCTTTTATAAAATCTATCCTTTATACAACATATTTTATAAATATAAAATATATTTTTGTATTTATTTATCTACTGTTCTGTTGCAACTGCATTATTTTTTGTTGGTATTTTATAGGGTTTGTTTTCTTGTGGGGGGTTTTCTGGTTGTTTTTTTTTTGTTTACTTAAATTTTAGTGAGAAATATTTGCGATGTTTGCATATTACTGCTAATTCGTCTCTACGGTTTAGTAAATCGTTGCTGTTAGGGTACTGGACAATGTGTAGTTTTTCACTTAGATATAAATGGCAGATGTCATTAAGTGAGTTACAAATTCTATTTTTTTCTAGGATTTTCCATTTTACTTTGGGTTTCTGCTTTGAATCCTTTAGCTTTCAAAAGTATGTGGAAAGAGATGTTTGGTTTCGGTATAAGCTATATATATATTTCTCTGGATACTGTGTATTTTCTTTGTATTTTATTTCTTTGTCTTTTCTTTTTTTCTTTTTTCCTTTTTCTCTTCTTTTTCTCTTCTTTCCATTAATCAATCGTCTACTTTTTATTTATCCTTGCTTTTTTCTATTCTTTGGGGTTCTTTTTAAATGAGAGAGAAATGTTTTGTAAATTACCGTCATAAATGTCTTTTTATGCTTCTCGAAACTATACTAAAACAGACTAACATACATAATAAAAAGTCCAAAGAAAACGGTTGAATTTCCTTCATTTTAACATCTCGTGGCTTTGCACTACACATAAAAGAATTGTAAAACTAAAATATTCTGTTAATCTTTTTGAATGATTTGTGAGCGTTTTTTTTATAGTTGCCAACGCTGTTTGTTTATAGATACGTAATTTAGAATAAAGCTCATTTCGTCTTTTTGCCTTGATAAAGTCCATCACAGGACGAAGCGCGTAGGCGATTTAAATACAGTTTTTCTTTTGTCTTCTTTTTATTTAACCATCCTGTCCTTAATCGCAGATCATAACTGAGTGTATATATATATATATATATATATATATGTGTGTGTGTGTGTGTGTGTGTGTGTGTGTGTACTTAAATTAACGACAATGCAAGCTCTATTCGGAAATTGACCAGTTCCAACCGATTTACAAAAGCGCTCAATAAATGTTTAGATCTATTATAAAGGTACATATTGGAAACAAAGAAAAAAAAAACGACCATTACATGAAGCAAACTTAAGAAAACTATGAGTTATCGAAGATGATCAAAAGTTCAGAATTCGTTCTCGAAGAAGAAATTAACAAACGCAAAGTTCAAAGACCCCAGGAACTTGGTAAATAAAAGATCAGAGATTACAGCAAAATGCACACATGGAATCAAATTCCAACTAACCCAATCAGAATCGAAAATTGGAAATTAAAGAAAAAGAACTTCTCTTCCCAGTGGTAAAACTTTAATAGGAAAGAAAAGCAAATATGATTTTTTGGAGGGAGGGGAGAAATAAAGTGGGATTGGAACAGTATTTATGGGAATACAAAATAGCGTGTGATATAACAATAACCAAACCGACGAGTAGTCAGGTTGTATATATATATATATATATATATATATATATATATATATATATATATATCGAGTTTATAAAGGAAAACTCAACACGTCATATTAGTTATAAACTATAGTTCATTTCAATGAGCTTAAGTAGCTCATATCTTCAGACTCTTTTACAATATTTCCTCGATCTGGCATAAAATTTCTGCCGGAATGAACGTTTTCTTAAAATGAAGAGGGAACATAATAGAAATAATAATAATAAACATAAGATTACAAACAAATAAATAAATGACAATAAATGTAAGGGGAAGGAGGAAAGAAAGAAGAGAGATAGGGTCCAGTTTCTTCATATCGCTCTAGTTAACATCCATCGAGCTCTCTATATGGATTTACCTATTAATAATTTATATTAAGGAAATCTTGTTGGATTATTCTCACCGTTTATGGACTGACACACACACACACACACACATATATATATATATATATATATATATATATATATAATACTTCAACGTTTTTGGGAAGTTAGGTTTTTGAATTTGTCAAGCGTCTGTAATATTTAAAAAAAAATTCTTTCTTTTCTTTTCTTTTTCCCTCCCTTCCTTCCTTTATCTCTCTTATCTCCCACCTTTTTCCGTGGTTTTAACACGGCTGTCTGTTAATTTTTAGTTACAATTCTCTTCCTTTTTTTTGCGAATCCAGACGATGTCAATTTTTTTCTTTTCTTGTTTATTTGATTTTATTTGATCTTTTTCTTTTTCTTTTTCTTTTCCTTTATTTTTCCTTTTTATTTTCTTTTTAATTTCTTTGCAAATCTGTTTAAAAAGGAAAAGTAGACTAATTTTTCTCCAGTTTCTGAAAGGATTTTTCTGTTGCTGAGGTGATGTGTTATCCCCCGTGGGGATCTTCATATCGAAATGGCCATTCAACATCTTTGAATTAATCCTTTTTTAACATATATATATATATATATATATATATATAAAACAAAATGAATAAGAATGAAGAAGAATGAAATTGTAGTGTTCAAAACATTAATTTAAAAACAGTGCTCCATATAAAAATAGTCCAATACATTGTTCTTTCAATGTTGAAACAAAATGTACAATTTTGTAGTAGTTTGTAGTTATTCACGTCCTAACATTATAATAATAATAATATATTAAGAATGAAATGTTCACTATTTACTAGCCACCCAGGTTTCAACAATATCGGTTTTATCAGGCCCTTCTCCCTGATGAAACTGATATTGTTGAAACCTGGGTAGCAAGTAAGTGATGAACATTTTGTTCTTTAATATATTGTTGACTCTGCCTATTCAGTTCTTTTGATTGTGCCTGAAGCATTTTTATAAATAACTATCTACTGGTTTAACCAGTACCTCTTTTACTGTGTGTGAGTGAGATAATATATATATATATATATATATATATATATATATATATATATATATATCAATTTTCTGCAGTATTGTAAGAACTGCAACCTTGAAACTTCTGAATATCGTTTCTTATGTCTTTGTCTATCAGTGTATCAAATTTGATTAAAATCAGACCACACTTTCTATAACCTGATTTTTTCGATGATCGATTAATCCTTTTTTAATATATATATATATATATATATTCTAATTCGGAAGATCAACCAATTACGTTACCTTTGTTTCAACATTCCGGTATCTTCAGGTATTATATATTATTATATATTAACTGATTATCCAACGCCTTTTCAAACTATTAACAGGGATTATATAACGCACAACAGGATGCTCAAATTAAGGAAGGAGTTAGTTAAGACTAGGGAAATAATGTTGTACACACTTTCATTCGAGTTTGTAAATGTCCAAAATGAGTAGAGTATTAAGAGACAGAAAACTTTCACGAGAAACAAAGAGAGTACTGGATTGCTATGTGATGTTCTTCAATATGACAGTGAACGCTTGACAATATCATCGATGACGAAGGAAAAACTTGAAGCAGCTGAAATGTAGTTCTAAAGGAGCCTACCTGATATAAGGTGGGGGATCAATTCCATATTACAATCAATATATAAACTGATCCCTCATTTTGTGGTCAGAGCAATTTCTATACATTTATATTCCTGAGATCCAAAAGCAAAATGGATGCATTCCAGAAGCTGAGTAGAGTATTAAGAGACAGGAAAATTTCGCTAGAAACAAAGAAGAGCGTACTGGATTGCTATGTGGTGTCAGTTCTTCAATATGGCAGTGAATGCTGGACAATCTCATCAAAGATGAAGGAAAAACTTGAAGCAGCTGAAATGTGGTTCTTTAGAAAGATGCTGCGGGTAACATGGATAAAGCACGTGTGCAATGATGAGGTTTTGAAAATGATGGAAACGAAAAGGAAATTAAGATTGAGCATCAGAAAGAAACAGCTAAAGTTTCTGGGACATGCAATGAGGAAGGAGGGCTTGGAGAACCTGATACTAACAGGCCAGATAGATGGAAGGAGAGACGGTATTTACCAACCTTCCCACGCAAGGTTAGATGTGACACAAGGTTATTTTATAGTGGGTCTTACCGGCCATATAGCCGGGCCAAAAAATGTCTGTCTATTATTACCGAGTCGTGATTCTATCCTTCGGCGGAACTACGACTGGGTAAGTGCTCTCTGCTCGGAAGCAGAGAGCGCCCTCTACCCGAAGGCAGAGATCTGATAGTGTCATAGTAACAGCGGCAAATGCCGGCTGAGGGAAGGAGAGACAGGGGAAAACAACATGTAAAGTACTTGACTGGCCTGAGCGGATGGATGTCAGAACGGGGGTTGTGTGATGTAACAGGGGGAAAGCGTGCTAGGTACCACCAGGGATAAGAAGACGTGGAAGGACATGATCGTCTACGTCTTGAAAGGCAAGGCACATAGAAGGAGAAAACTTCCAGATATTGTTTTATGCCCTTTCATTTAGCAAACTTTCTCGTTCTGGAAATAACATAAGAGTGACAGGTTATAGTGGGTGCCTGAAAATGGGTAAGACAAGGAGGATTGTGGCCATAAAATTCACGTATTGATTGTAATTGTAGAATTGATCCCCCACTTTATGTCTACATTAAATTAGTATGGAATTTTTTTCTTTTTTTTATAATCATATCGCCCCAAGCAAGGCATTTTACTGCCACTGTTTTGCAGGGGGTTGCACAGGAGGAAAGTTATGAGAAAGAGTGACAGGTTATAGGGGGTGCCTGAAAATGGGTAAGACAAGGAGGATTGTGGCCATAAAATGAGGGATCAGTTCATATATTGATTGTAATTTATAATTGATCCCTCACTTTATGTCCACATTAAATTAGTATTTAATTTTTTTCTTTTTTTTATAATCATATATTTTATTATCTTTTTTTTATAATCATATATTTTATATATTTTATAATATCGCCCCAAGCAAGGCATTTTACTGCCACTGTTTTAAAGGAGTTTACATAGGAGGAAAGTTTTGAGAAAGAGTGACAGGTTATAGGTGTGTCAGGAAGTGGGTAAGAGAAGGATGAGAATACTGATGAGAGTGGAGTGGACGGAGAAGAGAGCATGAGAGAGAGAATGCAGATTAGTGAGATAGGATATGACTTTTGAATTTACAGTTAAAGTCTTCGAGATTGTAGCTGTCGGGGAAGAAAGTAAACGGAAGGGAATTCCACAGGCGGGAAGTGCGAGAAAAGAAGCTGTTGGAGTAGAATTTGCGTTTACATTTTATTGGTTTCACAGTAAAAGGGTGGGACCTAGTTGCTCATCTTGTGGCTCGAGTAAATTTATATATAGGGGACACCAGTGAGCTAAGTTCATCGAAGCAGACGCCGTGAAAGTATTTGTAGAAGAGACACAGTGAAGCCACATTGCGCCGGTGAGAAAATGACTATATCTGAGCTGCGAAGTCGGGGTCGATCATATTACAGATTCTCCGTTGGATTGTGTCAAGAACCCCTAGGTGGATAGCAGGAGCGCCCGACCAGATATGGCAGCAGTATTGAATGCACGGGCGGATAAGGACCCCTAGGTGGATAGCAGGAGCGCCCGACCAGATATGACAGCAGTATTCAATGGACGGGCGGTTGGTAGATTTGTATATGTGCATTTGCTTTTATCTCTGCAGCTACATTTTTCTTGACCCAATAGTCACTTGTGATGAAAAATGCACCCTTATGATAACCATAAACGATCAGGTCAGTGGCTTATTTGTGAATTCCCCAAGCATCTCCCAAAGCTAAAGTTACATCAGCAAAAGATTATTGTGACTGTCTAATGGCCTGCAATTGGTGTTATCCACTACAGCTCTCTGGAAGCCAATCAGTGCATTAATGCAGAGCTTTTCTGCAATCAACTTACTGAAAAGTACGTCAGTCAGTTAAGTGTCATACGTGATACACGCTTGGGCGATCATGTCTCGAAAGAGACATGGCTGACTGGGCAGAAGATTATTAATCTGCGGTAAGTTGCTTTCTGCGGTAGACTGGTGAATTATATTATTATATTAATAAGTATTAATTAGTGGGGGATCAGTTTATTACTTCATGACAATAGAAAACCGATCACCCACTTTATGCCCAGTAGAAGCCTTAATCATGTTTCTATTATATTCAGTCAGTCAGTTAAGTGCCATACGTGATACACGCTTGGACGATCATGTCTCCAAAGAGACATGACTGACTGGGCAGAAGATTATCCCGCAGTAGATTGTCATTGCTTTCTGCGGTAGACTGGTTGCTATAGAAGCCAATCTGTTGTTATTTGACTCATAGCTCGAGGGGGAAGTTATGTATTATATTATTAAGTAGTAATTAGAGGGGGATCAGTTTGTTACTTAATATCAATAGAAAACAGATCCTCCACTTTATGCCCAGTCGATGCCTTAATCATGTTTCTAACTATTATATTCAGTCAGCCAGTTAATTGCCATACGTGATACACGCTTGGGCGATCGTGTCTCGAAAGAGACATGATTGACTGGGCAGAAGATTATCTCGCAGTAGGTTTCTATTGCTTTCTGCGGTAGACTGATTGCCAGCCAAGGCTATAGAACCCAATCTGTCCTGTTATTTAATCCATAACTGGAGGGAATAGACGGATTAATACCTTTCCAAAGGGTATTTGCGCGTTAGTGAATGCAACTGGAATTCGAACTCGGCTCCACGATTTTCCGCTCCGAGCCGATATCCACTGCACCACAACGCACATCTGCATGCACGCCTGCAAACAATGAGGTCTTCATTAGTGAACTGACGTGGTCAAATTCTGCTCTACGAAAATGAGTGGCAAAATGTTCCAAGAATTACGGCGCAAACTTTGGACAGACTTGGGATACTAGTTCACCACATCCTCCATATTCTTCTGTACTACCATTTTTAAGCACATTTTTAAATATTAACACTTTTAGGTCCCAAAACAGAGGAGGAATCATCTTTGAAAGAGTTCGCCAAAAACTTTTATCAATGAGGCATAAATAAACTCGTCGATTGATGGTAGAGGTGCTTATATGCTCAAGGTTCGTACTTTGACTAATTTCAACAATCCAACAGTTAATTTTTCAAGAATAAAATTGTTTCTAAAATCGGCTATTATTTTTGTAATAAGCAAATATTTTGCAAATAAAGAAATTCCATTGATACGATAACAAAAAGTGTTTATAACGAAAAGTAGAAGTAACAAAATCTATCTATCTATCTATCTATCTATCTATCTATCTATCTATCTATCTCAGCCCGTTCATTATCTATCTATCTATCTATCTATCTATCTATCTATCTATCTATCTATCTATCTATCTATCTATCTATCTATCTCAGCCCGTTCATTATCTATCTATCTATCTATCTATCTATCTATCTATCTATCTATCTCAGCCTGTTCATTATCTATCTATCTATCTATCTATCTATCTATCTATCTATCTATCTCAGCCCGTTCATTATCTATCTATCTATCTATCTATCTATCTATCTATCTCAGCCCGTTCATTATCTATCTATCTATCTATCTATCTATCTATCTCTATCTCTCTATCTCTCTATCTATCTATCTATCTATCTATCTATCTATCTCAGCCTGTTCATTATTTATCTATCTATCTATCTATCTATCTATCTATCTATCTATCTATCTATCTATCTATCTATCTCTACCTGTTCAAATCTATGTAAATATATTTCTACTTAACAATTTCTGTTGCTATTGAAAGATAATTTATTACTGTAGCCTGAAGATATCAGTAAAGATAGTCATAAGAATTCTCTGCCTGTATTGAGTCTTTCAATAAAAAGCGAATGAACAACACCCCAACTCATATATATATATATATATATATATATATATTTTGTGTGTGTGTGTGTGTGTGTGTGCGTGCGTGTGTGTGTGCTTGTTTGTGTGTAAGATATCATTCCGGAAGGCTTGCTATTAAGCTAAGTGCCTTGTATAGAGATCAAATATTTTTTCTGTCTTATTGAGCAACTTCTATAGGAAGAAGGAAAAACATTTCTGTTGGGTTAAATATCAGTCAAAGTGCATTTTTTTCAGCGGATAATGCACTTATCTGAAACGGGAAGGTGAATAAGTTGGCTTTATCAACGTTTGACGAACTTTCGTGAAAATTTATTTCGCTTCTAAAAATAACGATAATCGTGTGTCTCTCTGTTATCGATGAAGAAACACTCTTATGCCCGCTCCAATGTACATTATTGCATTCAAATATAGATTAATATAATTAGTTAAATCTTTGTTTCAAAAGCCAAGGCAAATTTTATACCTGTTGATAGATGATATCAAACGGTTTTATGCGACAAATCTATCTATCTATCTATCTATCTATCTATCTATCTATGTAAGTCTGTTCATATCTATCTATCTATCTATCTATCTATCTATCTATCTATCTATCTATGTAAGTCTGTTCATATCTATCTATCTATCTATCTATCTATCTATTTATCTATATTTTTTTTTTTTTTAATCATTTCACCCCGAGCAAGGCAGAAACGCCACTGATGTGCAGGGGGTTACATAAATGTAAAGAGATTAATTACAAAAGAGTGAGGAGTACAAGCTAGTTAGAAAGGAACAATAGAAAGCTGAGAAAGCATATCTAAGTCTGTTCATATCTATCTATCTATCTATCTAAGTCTGTTCATATCTATCTATCTATCTATCTATCTATCTATCTATCTATCTATCTAATATACAGGTTTCTCTTATATCCAGGTTTCTTATATCCGGGTTATATATATATATAAGTAAGTGAAAAAACAGATAGATTAAAACGTACTGTTCATGCATTTTTACGTTTATAAAGAGTGCTCAATACAAAGAACAGCTTAATATTGCATTTTGTTATTATAAGGGTTTATAAAAGTATTATATCACTACACAGAAGTTTTTATGTTTTAGATCTATATTGATAATTTCTTTTATATAATATAAAATGAATTCATGGTTATTCAGAAAATTAGGCAGGGGTGGTTGGAGGAAGTTAAACAGTATGATTGTAGGTGTTTCAGTATTGCTTAATCAAAAGTTCTCACTTTTCTCACTAGGTTGAACTATGGAGTTGAATTATGAGAAGACAATTTTGACTGTTTTATTTAAACAATGCGAATAATTCTCTTTAAAATTTAATTAATTATAATGTTCTTTTATAACTTATGCTCTCAAATTATGACATTAAAATTAATAACCCACACAATGCTTATTTGGTTTTCATAACTCCAATATTTTTTTTAATCGTCTCACCCCAAGCAAGACATTCTACTCTCACTGTTGCGCAGGGGGTTACATAGGGAAAAGTGATGAGAAAGAGTGGTTAGGGGTTACATAGGGGAAAGTGATGAGAAAGAGTGGTTAGGGGGTTACATAGGGGAAAGTGATGAGAAAGAATGGTTAGGGGGTTACATAGGGGAAAGTGATGAGAAAGAGTGGTTAGGGGGTTACATAGGGGAAAGTGATGAGAAAGAGTGGTTAGGGGGTTACATAGGGGAAAGTGATGAGAAAGAATGTTTAGGGAGTTACATAGGGGAAAGTGATGAGAAAGAGTGGTTAGGGGGTTACAAAGGGGAAAGTGATGAGAAAGAGTGGTTAGGGGGTTACATAGGGGAAAGTGATGAGAAAGAATGTTTAGGGAGTTACATAGGGGAAGTGATGAGAAAGAGTGGTTAGGGGGTTACATAGGGGAAAGTGATGAGAAAGAGTGGTTAGAGGGTTACATAGGGGAAAGTGATGAGGAAGAGTGGTTAGGGGGTTACATAGGGGAAAGTGATGAGAAAGAATGGTTAGGGGGTTACATAGGGGAAAGTGATGAGAAAGAGTGGTTAGCGGGTTACATAGGGGAAAGTGATGAGAAAGAGTGGTTAGGGGGTTACATAGGGGAAAGTGATGAGAAAGAATGGTTAGGGGGTTACATAGGGGAAAGTGATGAGAAAGAATGTCTAGGGGGTTACATAGGAGAAAGTGATGAGAAAGAATGGTTAGGGGGTTACATAGGGGAAAGTGATGAGAAAGAGTGGTTAGGGGGTTACATAGGGGAAAGTGATGGAGGAAGAGTGGTTAGGGGGTTACATAGGGGAAAGTGATGAGAAAGAATGGTTTGGGGGTGACATAGGGGAAAGTGTTGAGAAAGAGTGGTTAGGGGGTTACAAAGGGGAAAGTGATGAGAAAGAGTGGTTTGGGGGTGACATAGGGGAAAGTGTTGAGAAAGAGTGGTTAGGGGGTGACATAGGAGAAAGTGATGAGGAAGAGTGGTTAGGGGGTTACATAGGGGAAAGTGATGAGAAAGAATGGTTTGGGGGTGACATAGGAGAAAGTGTTGAGAAAGAGTGGTTAGGGGGTTACATAGGGGAAAGTGATGAGAAAGAATGGTTTGGGGGTGACATAGGGGAAAGTGTTGAGAAAGAGTGGTTAGGGGGTTACATAGGGGAAAGTGATGAGAAAGAATGGTTTGGGGGTGACATAGGGGAAAGTGTTGAGAAAGAGTGGTTAGGGGGTTACAAAGGGGAAAGTGATGAGAAAGTGTGGTTAGGGGGTTACATAGGAGAAAGTGATGAGAAAGAGTGGTTAGGGGGTCACATAGGGGAAAGTGATGAGAAAGAGTGGTTAGGGGGTTACATAGGGGAAAGTGATGAGGAAGAGTGGTTAGGGGGTTACATAGGGGAAAGTGATGAGAAAGAATGGTTTGGGTGTGACATAGGGGAAAGTGTTGAGAAAGAGTGGTTAGGGGGTTACATAGGGGAAAGTGATGAGAAAGAGGGGTTACCTTGTGAGAATGGATGCGAGTTAGTGTGATATTGACCTTATATTTAAATTCCTGGAGATTGTAGCTGTCGGAGAAGCAAGTATATGGAAGGAAATTCCACAGGCGGGAAGCGCCAGAAAAGAAGCTGCTGGAGTAGAATTTGCGTTTACATTTTATTGGTTTCACAGTAAAAGGGTGTTACCTAGTTGCTAATCTTGTGGCTCGAGTAAATTTATGTATAAGGGACACCAGTGAGCTAAGTTCATCGAAGCAGAAGCCGTGAAAGTATTTGTAGAAGAGGCACAGCGAAGTCACGTCCCGCCGGTGAGAGAGCGACTGCAGCCGAGCTGCTAAGTCGGTATCGATCACATTGCATATTCTTTGTCAAGAACCCCGAGCTGAATAGCAAGGGCACCCTACCAAATGTGGCAGCAGTATTCAATACACGGGCGGATGGTAGATTTATATATGTGTAGGATAGACTGAGGCGGAAAAAACGTCCTGGCCTTGCACAGTGCATCGGATTTAGCAATGGATTCGATATAGTCATTCCACTTGAGGTCCGCTGAGAGGAGTATTTTGCTCTCAGGGATAGGCATTGAATTTTACTCTCAGGGAGGCT
>JBBBDQ010001892.1:3702500-3815000 GCA_037127315.1 Ascarosepion bandense | reverse complement strand
CACGTATGGCACTTAACTGACTGACTGAATATAATAGTCAGAAACATGATTAATGCTTCTATTGGGCATAAAGTGGGGGATCGGTTTTCTATTGTTATGAAGTAATAAAATGATCCCCCCTAATTATTACTTAATAATATAATATATATCTTCTCCCTCTAGCTATGAGTCAAATAACAGAACAGATTGGGTTCCACAGCCCCGGCCGGCAACCAGTCTACTGCAGAAAGCAATGGCAACCCACTGCGGGACAATTGCGAATATATACGTGACTCTTCAAAAATGAATTGAGTTCTTTCGATGACTGACGAATGTATAAACTGCTTATATATAAGAGGTTAAAATTTCCCTTGTCCGATTTCATGCGCCTATGGCTTAGGGGTTAGCGACTCCCACTGACACTAAATCGGTCTAATTTCGATCCCGGCCAGCAGCAAGTGGATGTGTTTAACCACGCTGATAAGTTGTGATACAGCGAAACAGGCATGTTTGTGGATGACTTATATATATATAATGTTTTTTTAAATTACATATCATATATATTATAATATAATAGACATATATTTAAATTTATATTTATACATATATAATGCTTTTAAAATATATATATATTATAATATATATATATATTATAATATATATATATATATATGTAATGTTTTTTTCTAAATGTTTTTAACTTCACCAGAAATTTAGAAACTGAATTCTGTACTTCTTGGAATTCGCACCGGAAGTTTCAATATGAACATTTCAGAATGTTCGTGTGTCAATTTGAGGACAGTGTAGAAGAAAGACTTGAACGAGTTTAATGGTGATTAGGAAGATGTTTTGAGTGGTCACTAGCGATAGCAACGTTTTGCTTACATTCATTTTTCCAAAGGGCCTCAGATTCAATACAGAGGCCTACATCAAGTGCTCTGAGGAGGTAGTGCTATCCGGGGTCAAAAGGATGTCTGTTGAAAGACCCTATGTCGTCAACAGGACTATGCATCATAACCACATAAGTAGAAGAACCTATCTCCCCTATCTACAAACCTTTGATTATTGTGTGGGAGATCAACAAAACTGTTTGTAATACCTGAAATTAACTTAAGGCAAGGATTATGAAATCATTCACCAAATTAAACAAGGAGATCGTCCAGATGAGATGCAGGAGATATCGAAGTTGTCTTAAGGCAGTGGTTGAAGCCAATAGCGATTTTGTTGTATGAATTTATGCTTTAGTTGTTTATATTTCTGAGATGAGACAGAATAGTGTCCTCATAAATTATTGTCATATTTATGACGTTTTCTTTAGTTGTTTATATTTCTGAGATGAGACAGAATAGTGTCCTCATAAATTATTGTCATATTTATGACGTTTTCTTCGGTAATTGTAATTTCGAAACGAATCTGGTTCTGGGTATGACAACAAACTGCATCCGGCAGCAAGGCATCTGATTGGGAGGTTGTGAGGAGCATAGAACCACTTCTCAATTTATGTCGTTCCCAGGTCTACCCTGACCCGGATTGGTAGCACCTGTTAGGGTCTCAGCTACGGGCAAATAGTTAACACTCATACTGGGGTCAAAACACCATAAAAGTATAAAAATACACTTTTATAGAAATATATAAATAAAAATAGACTTTTATAGAAAAATATAAATTTCTGAAGAAAAAATATCACCAACAATACATTTTTGAAGAAAAAATTATTAACATAACCCATTTTTGAAAGAAAAAAATATTCTCAACAAAACATTTTTGAATACAAAATTAGAAGACATTTTCAGTTTTCTAAAATAAAAAAGAATAAAAACAAAAAAATATTTAATTAAAATCTGACTAAATCAACCTTCTCAATATAACCAAGCATTAAAAAATTACCGCACCTTTTTGACAGTAAATAACCCACAGACGTGTTGATATGACGTTAAACAAAACTCAAACTCGAAACGAAGCCTTTATTTCCCCAGTGGTCGAAATAAAGGGTTTGGTTTGAAATTCCAATCACCTGAAGAAGGTCGGATCGTACAACGGTCGAAACGTCGTGAATATGACAATAAAACCGAGGACAACAGTCCGAACAATGTAAATAATGTATTTACTCTTTAGAATTTCAAGATATTTTGCTAAAATGTGATAATTTTCATTTTTGCTTCATTTTGACGTTTGGCCATGGCAACCCATATATATTTTATTTATATCCTCCCCCACTCTCTCTCACACACACAAACACACACACACACACGTACATGACATTTTCTTCAATTTATAGGAAACCGTAATCCCCCACCGTTGTGGTGTAGTGGATATGGGCTCAGAATGACGAGAAATCGGAGAGTTCGAATTCCAGTTGAATTCGTTGCAGTCACTTACGTTCAAATACCCTTGGAAAAAGGCATTAGTCCGTCTCTTCTCCCTTGGATTATGGGTTAAATAGCAGGGCAGATCGGGTTCGGGTCTGCAGCCTTAGTTGAAAACCTGTCTGCTGCAGAAAGTAATGGCAAATCTTCTGCCAAGTTAGTCATATCTTTAGGGTTGCGGTGCAGTGGATATCGACTTGGCACGACAAATCGGAGTGTGGAGTTCGAATTCCAGTTAAATTCCTTGCATTCACTTACGCGCAAATACCCTTGGTAAAGGTATTAATCCGTCTCTTCCTTCCAGTTATGTGTTAAATAATAAGACAGATTAGGTTCTATAGCCTTGGCTGGCAACCAATCTACCGTAGAAAGCAATGGCATCCTACTGCGGGATAATCTTCTGCCCAGTCAGTCATGTCTCTTTCGAGACATGATCGCCCAAAGCGTGTATCACATATGGCACTTAACTAACTGACTGAATATATTAGTTAGAAACATGATTAAGGCTTCTACTGAGCATAAAATGGGGGATCGGTTTTCTATTGTTATGAAGTTATAAACTGACCACCCTCTAATTACTACTTATCTTCTCCTTCTAACTAGGAGTCAAATAGCAGGACAGATTGTGTTCTATAGCCTTGGCTGGCAACCAGTCTACCGCAGAAAGCAATGGTAACCTACTGCGGGATAATTTTCTGCCCAGTCAGTCATGTCTCTTTCGAGACATGATCGCTCAAGCGTGTATCACATATGGCCACTTAACTGACTGACTGAATATAATAGCTAGAAACATAATTAAGGCTTCTACTGGGCATAAATTGGGGGATCAGTTTTCTATTGTTATGAAGTAATAAACTGACGCCTCTCTAATTAGTACTTAATAATATCTTCTCCGTCTAGCTATGAGTCAAATAACGGGACAGATTTGGTTCTATAGCCTTGGTCAGCAACCAGTCTACCGCAGAAAGTAATGGCAACCTACTACGTGATACTCTTCTGCCCAGTCAGTCATGTCTTTTTCGAGACATGATCACCCAAAGCGTGTATCACGTATGGCACTTAACTGACTGAGTCATGTCTTTTACGAGACATAATCTCCCAGCCGTTTTGACTGATAATATAAACCGCAGAAAATAATAGCAACCTACGGCGAGAAAATCTCCTGCCTATTTAGCCATGTTTGAAGCGTGTATCACGTATGGTAATTGACTGGCTGATAATTAATATATTAATTGATTCATTCATCGATGTTATCTAAACTTATATAATAAATGAAACTTTGTCTCTGAGTGTGTGTCCGTTACCTATAGACTCTGAAGCGACTGAACAGATTTTCTCGAAAATTTACAGTTGTACTATAAGCGTCTGCGAGTGTTCTTAGCTGGGTTATGTGCCGAGGTACCCCGGATAAATATCGAAAATTGATAATTGAAAAAATCGGGTTATAGGAGGAGTTGTCCGATTTTAATCGAATTTGATACACTCATATACAAAGACATAAGAAACGATATTCAGAAATTTTAAGGTTGCAGTTCTTACAACAGTGCAGAAAATCGATAATATATATATATATATATATATATATATATATATATATATATAAGGCAAGATGTTTGTGTGTGTGTCTGTTTATCTGCCTGTATGTCTGTATTTTTTTCAGCCCTTTTATTTTAGTTTTTGCTTCGGGTTTGGCTCTAAGTAGATATAATTGTAGTTCTTAGTCTCAGCCATGATACCATTACTCAGAGGACTTATTTAGCCTTCAAAATTCAGTTTACGACGAAAAAAACTTATTTGATATCGATACCAGGAAATCAAAATTTGACTTACATTCATTCATTTTTCTTTCAGTCTACGGTTTCGCTTTAACTGGAAACAACTCTTGCTTTTTAGTCTTTCGTGCCAATGTCCAAAGTGTCTGAGCTCCAGGACCACGGATTAGTTTTAAAGCTTTCATTACATCCGAGCAATGCTGGGCTATATTGATGGTTTAATATATTTTCTTAAATATACCGCAGAAAGTAACAGTGGCCTACTGAGGGAAAATCTTCTGCCAGGTCAGTGTATTGCACTCAACAGACGGAATCGCCCACCAGCGTACAATTTTTGACTCCTTCTTCGAGGCTTCATTTCTTTCTGAATTTTATTTTTTTGTCTAGAAGAATATTTGAAACAGAAATAGAGAAAACAAAAGTATCCTCACGGGGAGGTTAAAAGAGTAAATTCCTCAGATTGCGAGGCGAGCGAAGTAACCGATAGATTCAGACAAACAACCTCAGCGTATCTGAGTGCTTCTGAGCTTCCAGATGGGGAAGACGTTCTTTCGATTTTTAGCGCTGATATCGATTTAATTAACCAGGACCCAAAGAAACAATTTATTTTCTCCGCTGAGACAACGAATTTATTTTTGGTGCACAGCGAAGTTTTAATGACCACACTTCCACATGCAAATAAATCTATCGACAAAATATCGACGCATTCTTCCTCAACACACACACACACACACACACACACACACACACACACACACACACACACACACACACGCACACACATACATTATTAATGCAAATTTTTATTTTAAACGTGTATTCCAGGAGAAATGGTAGGTAGGTAGTTACATGTGGATGCGCGTTTGTGGTGCAGTGGATATCGGCTCAGAACGGTAATTCGGAGAACCGAGTTCGAATTCCAGTTGAATATCTTGCATTCACTTTCGCACAAATATCCTTCGGGAAGGTATTAATCCGTCTCTTCCCTCCAGTTATGGGTTAAATAACAGGACATATTGGATTCTATAGCCTTGGCTGGCAACCAGTCTACCGCAAAAGGTAATGGCAACTTACTGTGGGATAATCTTCTGCCCAGTCAGTCATGTCTCTTTCGAAACATGATCGCTCAATCGTGTATCACGTATGGCACTTAACTTACTGACTAAATACAATAGTTAGAAACACGATTAAGGCTTCTAATGGGCATAAAGTGGGGGATCGGTTTTATATTATTATGAAGTAATAAACTGATCCCTTTATAAGTACTACTTAATAATATAACACCTATTTCTCCCTCTAGCTATGAGTCAAATAACGGGACAGATTGTGTTCTATAGCCTTGGTCGGCAACCAGTCTACCGCAGAATGTAATGGCAATACTGCGGGATAATCTTCTTCCCAGTCAGTCATGTCTCGAAAGAGACATGATCGCCCAAGCGTGTATCACGTATGGCACTTAAATGACTGAATATAGGTAGCGGCTCTGATTGAGGAGTCAAAGAGTCGAGTTCGAATTCCAGTCAAATTACATTCACTTACGTGCTAATACCTCTGGGAAAGTGTTGTATCGTGGAATGAAGAGATACACAGTGAAATGTAGATAAACTACTTTATTACCAGAGTGGTTCACCCAAGAGGTGTATACAATATTTACAGTCTCTCTCAGTGTTACTTCGTGAAGTCCGTGATAATGACAACTTCTCATACTAAACGCACATTGTCTTATATACGAGGGTCATTCAATAAATAAGGTGAATTCTTCGGTATAAGGACTTCTAATACAGTCAGAAGCTTACATTTTTTTAATTTTTCAATGTAGTCTCCCAGCAGTGTCACACGCTTTTCCCATCTGTGCACAAGCTTCCGTGTTCCCTCAGCGTAAAAATCTTTGAATTTATGTCTTAGCCAATCACTGACAGCACATTTGACTTCATCGAAACTTTCAAACTTCATGCCTCTCGTGAACGCTTTCAGGGGACCAAACAAGTGAAAGTCTGAAGGGGCAAGGTCTGGGCTGTAATGGGGATCAGTTCCCAGCCCAGCTCGTTGATGGTCTGCACCGTTTGGGCTGCTGTGTGAGGCCTTGTGTTGTCTTGATGCAAGACGACTCCATGTGACTGATGATCCCTGTGTTTGTTCTTTAGATAGATTCTTGCAATGTCATTCACTGTCACCCTTTTGTCAGACTGAATGAGGTCATTGACTGATTCGATCACCTCAAAAGATCTCATTTCTGTAGGCTTCCCAGGCCTGTATTCTCCGTCCTTCTTTAAACAATTTAGCCAACTTGTAGACATTTTTTTGGCTGAAACATGTGGTACCATACACAGTTGACATTCTCCCTTCAGCAACCAAAAACTTGATAAGTGACCTCTGTTCAATCCTGGAGCATGCTTCTTGGTCGGCCATCTTTGTTAATCTCTACAACTCTCAATTTTTTTTTTCAATCTGCAAAAAAATTAAATTCCTTTGAAAAAGAATTAAAGAAAAAAAAATAGTAAGCTTCTATCTGTCTTAGAAGTCTTTACACCTTATTTATTGAATGACCCTCGTTCTTCCGGGTAACAGGCTGCCACATGGTACGAGCCACGACACAACAGAAAGGCATGAATCCAACTCTTCTTTTGTTTATTATATGTGCTTATTAGGAGGCATACTGGCGTGATATATTGCGGCTCGGATCGAGATTTCAAAGAACTGAGTTCGAATTTCAGTCGAGTTTCTTATGTGCTAATATCCTTGGAAAGGCATGAATTCAATTCCTCTTTTTTTATTATGTGTGCTTATTAGGAGATATTACATTCACTTACGAACTAATACTATTACGAAAGGCATGAATCCAACTTTTCCTTCTTTCTTAATATTTTGCTTGCTTATTAGGAGACATGGTACAATAATGAATTGCAGTTCGGATTGAGAAATCGAAGAGCCGAGTTCGAATTCACATCTGTGCTAATATCCTTGGAAAAGGCATGAATCCAACTCTTCTTTATTTCTTACTATTATGCGTGCTTATTAGGAGACACAGTGGAGTAATGGATTGCGCCTCGGAGAAGTGAGTTCAAATTTCAGTCATGTTCGTTACTTGCAGAAAAATAATTTTGGGTAAGGCATGAATCTGTCTCCTTTTCCTCACAGAAATGAGGAAATAGAAAGACAAAGTTCTGTATCCTTGTGTAGCAATCGATTGCGTCAGGAATTGCAAATAATTTCTATAAATAATATTTTCTACGTCTTAGGATCTGCAGATCAATAGGTTGTTCAAGAGAAAATATATCGACCAGGGTTTACTTTTGGGTGTCTAAAAGAAGAGCTATTCTGAATTCAAAACCTGCATCTATGGGTTAAACAGTTTCAGCATCCCGCAATTAACCAAACCTGATAATTACGACTACACTCCTGAGAAATGTGCGTCCGCCAAGCAATAAAAAGTTTCTGAATCTGGTCTAAGGAGCTTTTCATCCTTATTTTTTTCATGGTTGAGTTGCTATTGCATTTTTTAAATTTAAATTAATGTCAACAGGCTTAGACCAGAAGTCTTACTAAAGAAAGATTGTGTCTCCCAACCTGAAACCCTTCCCATAGCGAAAGCGTGTCGTTATTAATTTGGGCATTTTTTTTAATCGTTTCAACCTAAGCAACGATTGCGCTTGGGGCTACATAGGGGAAGGTAAATAGAAAGAGTGGTTAGATATAGGAAATGTCAGAAGGGGGATGATAGGTAGTTGGGAGGATGGGAAGAGTGTTTGAAAGAATGGAAGCGAGTTATTGTATTAGAAGGTGTCTATTGACCTTACATTTAAACTCCTGGAAATTGTAGCCGTCGGGGAAGCAGTCATGTGGAAGAGAATTCCACAGTCGGGAAGTACGAGAAAAGAAACTGTTGGAGTAGAAGTTGCGGTTGCATTTTATCGGTTTCACTGTAAAAAGGTGGGATCTAGTTGCTAATCTAGTATCTCGTGCAAATTCGAACCTAGGGGGCACCAGTGATCTAAGTTCATCGGAGCAGAAGCCATGGAAGTATTTATAGAAGAGACACAGGGAAGTCACGTCGCGCCGGTGAGAGAGAGACTGCAGGCGGTCTGCCAAGTCAGTATCGATCATATTACAGACCCTCCGCTGTATGTTGTCGAGAAGCCCAAGGAGGATCTCTATAAAACGCGACCATCTTTGGTAAATTGTCGCAATTATTAAGAATAATTGAAATAATAAAATAATGGCGACAATTTACCAATCGCGCCCTATATATATATATATATATATATATATATATATATATATATATACCCTAGCAGTGTAGGATTTCCCGAAAGGACAAACGCGCATTATTCACTTTTGGAAATGTATGACTAAAGTACTAAAAGGATTATATATACACACACATACACACACACAAACACACACACACACACATATATATATATACACACACATATATGTGTATATATATATGTGTATATATATATATATATATCTATATATATATATATATATATATATATATATATATATATAGTTAAAGCAAGCGTGTGTATGGATGTATGCGTATGAAGTTACATTGGTTTAAAAGTGTATTTCCGTTTGTTTAACATTTGTGTATATTTTGATTTGTGCTGTTCAATTTAACGGCATTTATTTTTATTTATTTTTTTTCATTTTATAGACACAAACATAAACACACACACACACACACACACACACACACACACACACACATATATATATATATACTAGCAGTATAGTCAGGCGTTGCTCGGGTGTAATGAAAGCTTTAAAACTAATCCATGGTCCTGGAGCTCAGACTCAGCCAAAAAATTATTTGAAATAATAAAATAATTGCTACAATTTACCAATCGCACTATATATATATATGCTAGCAGTATAGCCCGGCTTTGCTCGGGTGTAATGAAAGCTTTAAAACTAATCCATGGTCCTGGAGCTCAGACTCTTTGGACGTTGGCACGAAAGACTAAAAAGCAATAGTTGTCTCCAGTTAAAGCGAAACCGTAGACTGAAAGAAAAATGAATGGATGTAAGTCAAATTTTGATTTCCTGGTATCGAAATCAAATACGTTTTTCGTCGTAAACTGAATTTTGAAGGCTAAATAAGTCCTCTGAGTAAATGGTATTATGGCTGAGACTAAGAACTACAATTATACCTACTTAGAGCCAAACCCAATGCAAAAACTAAAATAAAAGGGCTGAAAAAATACAGACATACAGGCAGATAAACAGACACACACACAAACATGCAAGGGAATTATTTTAATAGTTTCGTTTCATTTGCCACCAATGTTTCTTTCATTGTAAACAATAATGTCGTCTGAATGAATTCTGTGCCCAGTCCAAGCTGGAACATACTAGAAGGTTGGTTGGTTGGTTGGTTGGTTGGTTGGTTGGGTGGTTTGTTTTTATGGCATATCAACCTCGGCGGGTCATTTATTGCCAACTAAATTTTATTTATTTATTGCTGATAATACCTTTTTCTTTCAACAATTTATTGTTGTTTTCATATAAGTTTTTGTGTCTAGTAATACTTTTTTATTTCCAAGTACCAAGATTCATTGGCATTTGTTTTTAAGGGCAGGGTCACGAAGTCCTACACTGTTATTTAACCCATAACTGGAGGGAAGGAACGGAGTAATACCTTTCCTAAGGGTATCAGTGCTTAAGTGAATGCGGGGCATTCAACTGTAATTCGAACTCGGCTCACCGATTTCTCTTTCCGAGCCGATATCCACTGCACCACAACGCACATCTGTCACTAAACGCTTACAGCACCTGGTATTCCCAAGCGGGCACCCATCTAAGTACTGACCAGGCTCAACGTTGCTTAACTTTGGTGATCGAGCGAGAAGCGGTGTATTCAACGTGATATGGCTGCTATGATGGTTGCTAATCGACTTAACGCACCCAAAATGTTAGGAACTTTGTAATCTTCCACAGAAAGCTGACTCCTTAGTATTCGGCTAACTGCCGATTAATATCAACTGCCTGGTAGTTCTACTGAACTCCAATAGAACTCTAAAGAACTCCTATGAACTTCCCAAGAACTTCCTGTTAACTCCTATTAATATAGGAGGGAGAGTCCATTATCTGAGGAATAGGTTTTTTCTTTTAATCATATCACCCCAAGCAAGGCGGTAACGCCAATGATGCGCAGGGGGCTACATAAGAGTAAGAAGATGGGAAAAGAGAAAACCGGAAACCGCATTCTAAACAGGAAACAAGGGATGAGCCTCTTCACCTGTTCAATAGACGTGGGTGGAGTGTGAACCGGGCGATATTTTAGTCTATCTACTCCAATTGAAAAAAAGAAAAAGGAGTGAAGAGATTGGAAAAGAGAAAACCGGAAACCACATCCTAAACAGGGAACAAGGGATGAGCCTCTTCACCTGTTCAATAGACGTGGGTGGAGTGTGAACCGGGCGATATTTTAGTCTATCTACTCCAATTGAAAAAAAAAAGAAAAGTGAGAAGATTGGAAAAGAGAAAACCGGAAACCACATCCTAAACAGGGAACAAGGGATGAGCCTCTTCACCTGTTCAATAGACGTAGGTGGAGTGTGAACCGGGCGATAGTTTTCTCCATAACATGGGTGTGCGAGTAGTGTAATAGATAGAAACTCGGAATGGGAAACCAGAGGGCTGAGTTCGAACTCCAGTCAAGTACGTTGCTGTTATTTCTCAAAAATGCCCACGGCAAAGTTATGAATTCACCTATTCTTTCCAAGGAACGGGTTGTATACTCGAACAGGTTTGGCTTGGTGGTTGGTCTGGAAGAGGGACTAATTTAAAACTCTAGGTAGCCTTAGCGAAGAAGCTTGACATGAAACCAAGAAAAGTATCATGGAGTATACCAGTCAGTTAAGTGCCATACGTGATACACGCTTGGGCGATCATGTCTCGAAAGAGACATGACTGACTGGGCAGAAGATTATCCCGCAGTAGGTTGCCATTGCTTTCTGCGGTAGACTGGTTGCCGATCAAGGCTATAGAACCCAATCTGTCCTGCTATTTAACCCATAACTGGAAGGAAGAGACGGATTAATACATTTCCCAAGAGTATTTGCACGTAAGTGAATGCAATGGATTCAACTGGAATTCGAACTCGGCTCCCCGGTTTTTCGTTCCGAGCCGATATCCACTTATATAATGAACCTATGATATAGAATACGGTCAGCCCTCTTAATATTTAATATGGGTAAATGTTAAATTGAGTTTCTCAAGTTTAGCACAAGGCAATGGGGATTGATTAAAAAAAATTAGTTCCAATAAAATTTATTTGTTAATATTAACTAACTTGATATAACAATGGCATATTTACTGTTGTGGATTCTTTTTTAGAAACCACACAAAATAATAATAACAAAAAAAAAAAAAACAGATATAAGAGATAAAATGTAAGTATATTGGACAAAATATATACAACCTGGAACACGGTTAGTAGATTCAGGAATACTGTTAGTAAGAATCAAATATATACAATCTTGTAGATGAGAAGTAAGTCCGGATAATAAGTCTATATTCTTACTGACCAGCTAAACGGCGGTCCAACTACTGAACTGAACTCCGACAATCACTCGCCGTTCTCTGTATAGGCAGGATTACTTGTATATCTTAGACAAGTCTATTTATTGTGTAACAACCAGGGTCACAAACTCACATCAGTCCAACTGAATCTATTAACTCTATCACGGATATTGAGCGCTTTCAAATAAGTACCGCGCATATATAACATGTAAATAATATAATATATATAACAAATTGCATATAATAATAAACCCACTACATATATTGGTTTTACTATAACCACTCTCTCCTGTAGACTTACCTGTCACCTTTCTGATCAGAATTAAACAACATTTCTTAGAAAAACAGATTCATGTAGGTAATATCACATAGATTTTAGTTAACAATACAATAATCCTCACTCATACACACAGTAAAAAGCCTTCAGATATTGGAGGCCATCTACATTAAATCCCACACTTAATAAAATCGCATTTAAATCTGGTCATAACACATTACATTGCATTTAAATATATGGTTCTGTTAAGATTTCGAGCTCTTACGCGGTGTGACGTCATAGAACCGCATTACAAATTTACGAACTGCGTTTGCTATTTTTGGTAACTGTTATCGTTGCTTAGCAAAGTTTTATGTCAACACAAGATAAAATCGTCGCTGATGGTGGATGTTTTTATGTCAACGTCCTTGTAACATCTCTGAAGATGGCTAATGTGAGCCGAAAGCTTAGAACCAACTTAATAAAAATTATCCAAATTTTAGAGAAGTTTTGTCTTTATTTTCACCTGAAATTAAAGCCAAAATACGATGTTTAGAACGGCTCATGATTAAACATAATAGACATTCATTGTCTCTTATATTTAACAGTATATGTTTAGAAAATTATCTACTGCCTCGATACACTATATATATTTATATAGACGCATTTAACACACACACACACACACACACACACACACACACACACACACACACACACACACACACACATTCCCTGTCACACAATTTTTCTTTTTGTATCTTTATTGAAATTAGACAGACAGAAATAGTGAAAGCCGGGCAGCAACAGGTTACCTTGCTAAACAAAGCAAAAACAAAAAAGTAAGTTCGACAGGTGTCCAGGAGTGTTTACTCCCCTCTGCAGGCGTCTCAAATTGAGACGACAGCGAAGAACTACTTGTTTTGTTTCGAGAGACAATATTAAAAATCACTCAACACATCCAGTAATAAAGAGTACAGTACTTTACCGTGATGCTTGAAATACGAAAGATGCTCACCTGTAAAACAAAGAAAAGATATATTAATTTTCAGGTGATAAGTATTTTCAGGTGATAACTATTTTCCATCTATCTACAGGGAGCGATGGATAAATTATCGTCTCCACGACGCAAGAATCAATATTACACAAATATCTCATTTTTACATATATATTTACCAAAATGACACAGGAATATCTTGGAATAACGTAAGAGTAAATTTATACAATAAATCGCCATTGTTTTCAACCACGACCTCCAGACCACTTCGGAATCTTCTGCAACTCTTCTGGACGATCCCCTTCATTATATTGGTGAGTGCTACCATAATCCTTGCCTTTTGTTCATCTTTGGTGTTACAAAGAATTTTGTTGGTCTCTCGATCAACTTGCCCCACATGTAGTAATAAAGGGATTTGCAGCCTGGAGAGTTAGTCGGCCAGATGTAAGGGTGATGTGGTAGCAGAAATTGTCTGCCATGACCAGTAAATGTTTTTTTAAATCATTTCACTCCAATCAAGGCGGTACCGCCACTGATGTGCAGGGGCCTATATAAGAGTTAAAGTTTTATACAGGGGAGGAGTGAAGACAAAGACGAACTACAGGGGTGAAAGAGAAAGAGCAAGAGATAGATGTGAACACAGGAGTGAAGATATTTACGAAGGTAGAAAGTAAGGAAAAAATCAAGATATACGGGGTGATGTGGTAAGGGCTGGAGTTAAGTGGATAAGAGATGGGAATTGACTTTGCATTTAAATTTCTGGAGGTTGTAGCCGTCAGGAAAGTAAGTATATGGAAGGGTGTTCCACAGGCGGGAAGCGCGAGAAAAGAAGCTGAGAAGTAGAATTGTCACCTGCATTTGGTTGATCTAACCGTGAATGGGTGGGGCCCGGTTGCCAGTCTGGTTGCACGAGTAAATTCTTGTGGAGGGGCATCAGTGATCTAAGTTCGTCAGAGCAGAAGCCATGAAAATATTTATAGAAGAGACAGAGAGAAACCATATCCCGCCGTTGAGAGAGTGGCTTGAGTCGAGCTGCCAGGTCGGGACCATTCACATTACAGATTCTCATTTGGAGCCTGTCGAGAACACTGGGACAAACAGCAGGGGCGCCTGACCAGATATGACAACAATGTTCCGCGCAAGGTCGAATGGTTGATTTGCATATGTTCAAGATGGATTCAGGCGGAAAAAAAAACTTCCTGGCTCGACACAGTGACCCAAACTTCTTAGTTGTGAATTTAGCTATTGATTCAATGTCATGATTCCAATTGAGGTCGAAAGATTGTATGGCATGTTGCAGAGTTCTATTGCTAGAGATGCAGTCTTCCAGCAGCCACCCGCTTGACCCTACCACTTCAAGGCACTTTCATATAGATCTTTGTGTTAAGTCTGAGGCCTGGTGAGACGATGAACAAAACACCTTTGTAATCACCATTAGACTCATCTAACTTTCTCCGAATGATCTGCCCTCTCCTCAGATTGACTTCCAAACACTCTAAAATGTTTGCATTGGAGTTTTCGGTGCGAATGCCAAGCAGTATAGCATACCGTTTCTAAATTTCTAGCGGAGATGAATTGCTTTATGGTACTTTCTTTCTCATTCACTGCGTCCAACTGACCCAACTACACTGTGTGTTATATGCTGCCGCTGAATCTAGACGGACAACGAGGAACACGTATATATGAAAATATAATTTTATATTTTTATTCTTCGTCGGTGACGCCTGTATAGAGCAACTGGGCAGCCGAAAAAAGATCGCGCACACGAAGGAGTCGTCGGGAGTCGTCAGCCAGTCTCTCTCTCTCTCTCACTCTCTCCCACTCTTCAGCCAAAAATTCTAGACTTTATATAATTTTAAAACTCCAACGCACATTTGCTTTTTCGTGTTGTCGCTCGGTTTACTGTATTAACGGCCGGATGCATCTGTCAATCACATCCGGCGAGCCACTGCGTTTCAAGCCGCTGGTCGCTTGTTTTTTTTTATCGCTGCACTTTTGTTGACATCTACAGCCAGATATATCTGTCAGCTACCCTTGTCCTTTGTTGACTTCTATCTACGGCTGGATGTAACTGTCAATTACTTCTCCGTTCAAGGTAATATATTACACTGTAAAGACTGAAAAATCAAGAACAAGGAGCGCGCACACACGAAATTAGAAAAGTTAAATGGCGACAATTAATACATTGCACCCTGTAACACCAGACAAAAATATGTAAATAGTTTCCATATGATATCTAATGATATCACCAGCTTGGGTGATATCCACCCACATTATACAGAAAAATAATAACTAGTCCCAGTAGGTAGTAATCCAGTAAATGTTGGTCACATGGCATTTGTATTTTTCTCACTACATGTTCAAGTTCACATTTTTTACTATTTCTCTTGTAAAATATGAGATATAACAGGGTAGACTCAGATCTCCAGCTGTGTATGGGTTAGATGGGAAAAGTAGACGCTACTGTCTATCAGCTCTACAAGTCTGCCTACAAGTCCGCTCATAGCTCAGAGGTAGAATCGCCAATTCGGTCAGTCCATTCATTATCTATCTATCTATCTATCTATCTATCTATCTATCTATCTCAATCTGTCTAATCTTTCTATCTATCTATCTATCTATCTATCTATCTATCTATCTATCTATCTATCTATCTATCTATCTATCTGAATCTGTTCATCTATCTATCTATCTATCTATCTATCTATCTATCTATCTATCTATCTATCTATCTATCTATCTATCTATCTATCTATCTATCTATCTATCTATCTATCTCAATCTGTTCATATCTATCTATCTATTTATCTATCTATCTATCTATCTATCTATCTATCTATCTGAATCTGTTCATATCTATCTATCTATCTATCTATCTATCTATCTATCTATCTATCTCAATCTGTTCATATCTATCAATCTATCTATCTATGCAAATATATTAAGATAGATAAACGCTAGTAAAGACAGAGAGAGAGAGAGAGAGAGAGAGAGAGTGAATAACTGAAGATTAATTTGTTTCCTGTTTCTTTTTAAATTCAAATTTATGTGATTAATGTTTCATGAAGCCTTTTTTTTATAGATGTTATCACCTTGTGTTTCGATATCGCACCATGCTTGATCGAATATCGATCGCTCGTTTAGATGCATGATTTTTCTTGATAGAAGAAATGATTTTTGTGAAGCCCAATTGTATCCCGCTTAATGACTTTGTGACGAGAACAAAGCAAACATTATTGCGTGTCGTTGTTCAATTTGAGGAGGAGAGAAACCACTTGGCGCAATTGTTTCGTGGAAACGGTACGGCAGGAACTATAATAATTAAGTCGGTTGCTTCTTGATGATGACCGGAAGACCAGTCGAAAGGTTTCGAAACTAGTAACAAAATGTTGAATGAAAACTATCTTTTTACCGCCCCCCCCCCGCTACACACGCACACAAGCACGCACTATTAGTAAGAACGTTATTTTAAGCGTATACTCGAGGGGGCACGGTAGAGTAATGGTCTCAGATCGATGAATTGGTGAGCCGAGTTCGAATTTCATTCGAGATCATTGAATTTCATTAAGTGCTAATATCTATGGAAAAGGTATAAATCCATCTCATTTTTTTAAAATTCTTATGCGTACTTATCAGGAGGTATGGTGTAGTAATTGATTGCATTTCGGACTGAGAAATAAAAAAACCGAGTTCGAATTCCAGTCGTGTTCATTACACTGACTTACGTTCTATTACACTTACAGAATTTATGAATCCAACTCTTTTTTATTTCTTATTATATTTGCTTAGTAAGAGGCACGGTAACATAAGGGACTGCGGCTCGGATTGAGAAATCAGGAGAGCCGAGTTCGAATTTCAGTCGGGTTCATTACATTCACTTACGTCCTTATTCCCTTGGGAAAGGCATGAATCCGACTCTTCTTTCTTTCTTATTATGTTTCTTAATTAAGAGACACGGTAAAGTAAGGGACTGCGGCTCGGATTGAGAAATCAGGAGAGCCGAGTTCGAATTTCAGTCGTGTTAATTACATTCACTTATGTCCTTATTCCCTTGAGAAAGGCATGAATCCAACTCGTCTTTCTTTCTTATTATTATGCGCGCGTTTTAGGAGGCATGGTATAATTATGAATTGCAGCTCTGATGAAAAAATCGGTGAGTTCGAATTCTAGTCGAGTTTATTACATTTACATATTAACATCACACGCACACATACGCTATTTGCTATTGTACAAGGCAAACTCTGATAAAAGGCTATAGATACAAGATTCTTAACATGAAAAAAAAACTTACTTATAATCTTAGGAAATGATCAGTAGGTAGTAATTTTTGAAGGACGCCGCCAAAATAAGGACCTTGCTTGTCTAAGAACTCTCCTTCAAGGCTAGATATGCATAAATCACTAAATTAAAACAACAATTCACAAGTCATCCCGTTTAGATATAGGCTATTTGAGGTTGACGCAGGAGCGTGTCTTTTCTATCAAAATCAATTGATTTATTAAGTTTGCTCTGGAATTATAATGTGACTTCCTAAAGTACATAAGGTGTTTAACGGTAGAATTATTTTGCTGTGTTTACAATTTGTATTGCAGCCAAAAAATTCTATTCCTGGAGGTTAATTGGCACACGGCGGTGTAAATTGTGTACAAACAAACGATAGGTTAAGTAGTGCTGGTTCAGTGGCCACCAAAGGTTATAAGAGGTCAATTTCAGGACAAAATAGCTAAAATAATATATATAAATGGTGTTTTTATTTTATTTTAAAAAGGTAGGACAATTCTATTGCTGGAGGTTAATTGGCAAACTGTGGTAAAAGTTGGGTACAAACAGACGGTAGGTTAAGTGATGCTGGTTCAGTGGCCACCAAAAGTTATAGGAGGTCAATTTCAGGACAAAATAGCTAATATATATAAATTGGTTTTTTATTTGATTGTAAAAACGTAATGCAAATCTTTAAAATTTCTAAATCCTTAAAATTAAGTATGTTTTTAGTTGCAAAATGTAAAAAAAAAAAAAAAAAAAAAGATAACAAAAGACGGACTCGACTCCAGAATCTATCAGTGCCTCTCAAACCGAAACAGTCTTTCATCAATAATATCAGGTTCAGCCGAATAATCACTCAGTTAAGAGGTATACATGTTTAGGCTATCATTCTGAGCCGATGTCCATTAACCTACAACGCACATCTCTGGAGACTAATTGTAACGAAAATGTGTCCTCCTAACTTTTTATTTTATGTGTCATGTCCCTTCAGGACTTAGGCCATCATGGTCCTCCTCATTTTCCTATTCATTGTTGCTCTTAATATATTGTTCTGCTATTTCTCACTAGATGTTCAAATTCACATTTTTTGACTATTTCTCTTGTAAAATATATGAGATATAACAGGGTAGACTCAGATCTTTAGCCGGGTATGGACACTTTGTTGAATAGATTGAAAAAGTCAACGTTAATATCTATCTATCTATCTATCTATCTATCTATCTATCTATCTATCTCAGGGGCAACTCGATGTGGTGTATCTCAGTTTATTGAAATCTATTTCAGTCTGTTCATATATATCAATCTGTTGTAATTTTGCAATTTCAATATTGTCTATTAAGAAAGCTCTTCACCGGACACAAACTGACGTGTGGAAGAGCATTTGGTTTGGACTGGTGACTCCCCTGCAACTCGCGGGCAGAAATGAACAGCAGAATTGATTGCAACTATTGCAACTGGGTAGTGAATTAGATCCTCACTGGGTACCCCATAATTTCCGCTTTGTACCACAGAAAATCCACTCTCTGTCTCAGTCTGTTCATACCCTTCTATCTATCTATCTATCTATCTATCTATCTATCTATCTATCTATCTATCTATCTATCTATCTCAGTCTGTTCGTATCTATCTATCTATCTATCTATCTATCTATCTATCTATCTATCTATCTATCTATCTATCTCAGTCTATTGAAATCTATTTCAGTCTGTTAATACCTATCTATCTTTTGTAATTTTGCAATTTCAATATTGTCTATTAAGAAAGCTCTTCACCGGACTCAAACTGACATGTGGAAGAGCATTTGGTCTGGACTGGTGACTCCCCTGCAACTCGAGGGCAGAGGTGAACAGCAGAATTGATTTGCAGTCATGCTGTTCCACGAGAAGCGGTCAAGTGAAAAATCCCATCTGTGACACCCCAATGAGCAAAGTGCACTCTCCGCCTTCATGCAAGCAAAAGAAAGAGAAAAAGGCGATAAATGATGAGGCAGAAAGAAAAGGAGAGAGGTGAGAGAGAAAAGGAGGAAGAGGGGGAGGAGAAGAAAAAATTGTGTGGGGGGGGAGGTACTGAAGAATTTGAGGAAAATAGAAAGAACTCGGATGAACAGTCTTGAAGAGAGAGAGAGAGAGAGAGAGAGAGAGAGAGAAAGAGAGTATATTCAGTCAGTTAAGTGCCATACATGAAACACGCTTTGGGCGATCATGTCTCGTAAGAACATAATCTTGCACTAGGTTGCCATTGCTTTCTTTGATAGACTGGTTGCCAGCCAAGGCTATAGAACCCAATCTGTCCCGTTATTTGACTCATAGCTAGAGGGAAAAGATATGCATTCTACTACTGAGTAGTAATTAAAGATGAATCAGTTTATTACTTCATAACAATAGAAAACCAATCCCCCACTTTATGGCCACCAGAAGCCTTAATCATGTTTCTAACTATTATATTCAGTCAGTCAGTTAAGTACCATACGTGATACACGCTTTGGGCAATCATGTCTCGAAAAAGACATGACTGACTGGGCAGAAGATTATCCTGCACTAGGTTACCATTGCTTTCTTTCACGGCTTTCTTTGAAGGCTAAATAAGTCCTCTGAGTAAATGGTATCATGGGTGAGACTAAGAACTACAATTATACCTATATATATATATATATATATATATATATATATATATAGGTAGTTTGAGTTTGAGTCCGGTGAAGAGCTTTCTTAATAGACAATATTGAAATTGCTAAATTACAAAAGATTGATAGATATGAACAGTCTGGGATAGATAGATAGATAGATAGATAGATAGATAGATAGATAGATAGATAATGAACAGACTAGATAGATAGATAGATAGATAGATAGATAGATAGATAGATAGATAGATAGATAATGAACAGACTGAGATAGATAGATAGATAGATAGATAGATAGATAGATAGATAATGAACAGACTGAGATAGATAGATAGATAGATAGATAGATAGATAGATAGATAATGAACAGACTGAGATAGATAGATAGATAGATAGATAGATAGATAATGAACAGACTGAGATAGATAGATAGATAGATAGATAGATAGATAGATAGATAGATAGATAGATAAGAAAGACAGACAGATAGATAGATAGATAGATAGATAGATAGATAGATAGATAGATAGATAGATGGGTATGAACAGACTGAGACAGACAGATAGTTGATTTTCTGTGGTACAAAGCGGAAATCATGCGGTACCCAGTGAGGATCTAATTCACAAACCAAGTTGCAATAGTTGCAATCAATTCTGCTGTTCATTTCTGCCCGCGAGTTGCAGGGGAGTCACCAGTCCAAACCAAATGCTCTTCCACATGTCAGTTTGAGTCCGGTGAAGAGCTTTCTTAATAGACAATATTGAAATTGCAAAATTACAAAAGATAGATAGGTATTAACAGACTGAAATAGATTTCAATAGACTGAAATACACCACATCGAGTTGCGCCTGAGATAGATAGATAGATAGATAGGTAGGTAGATAGATAGATAGATTTCTATCTAGGAACAGACTGAGATATGATATGAACAGGCTGAGATAGATAGATATTTGATTTTCTGTGGTACAAGGCCAAACCCGAAGCAAAAACTAAAATATAAAGGCTGAAAAAATACAGGCATACTGGCAGATAATCAGACACACACACACACAAACATCTTGTCTTTTATATATATATATATATATTATCGATTTTCTGCACTACTGTAAGAACTGCAACCTTGAAACTTCTGAATATCGTTTCTTATGTCTTTGTCTATGAGTGTATGAAAGTTGAATAAAATCGGACCACTTCTTCTATAACCGATTTTTTCGATTATCGATTTTCGATATTTATCGGGAGTACCTCGACACAAAACCTAGCTAAGAACACTCGCAGACGCTTATAGTACAACTGTGTAAATTTTTAAGAAAATCGGTTCAGCCGTTTTGGAGGCTATACGTAACGGACACACAGACAGACAGACAGACAGACACACACACACATACACAGAGAGAAAGTTCCATTCATAAATATGTTTATATATATATATATATATATATATATATATATATATATATATATATATTCTTAAAACAAAAGTGTTCATAATTCTGTCCCCCCCGCCAAAAAAAAAATTGAAATGGTGTCGAGACACCAACCATCTTTTTTAGCTAATTTAAAGGCGCTGAATCTGAAAAGGGTTCCACTTTTTCTTGATTAGCTATAGTTTTTGTTGCTCATAAATGTCTTTTATTCGTTTTTTGGATGTGTGACATTGACCAATCGAAATATTTCTCAAAGTAAAATCGTTGAAACTTCTTGATTCGTATTTAACTCTATAAGGCGAACAATCAATTAAAGTTACACCACTACTAACAATAGGTAAACAAGCGATTTTGAAAATATCAAGCAAAATATTAAATATAAATTTTTACTTGCAAGCACTTCAACCTTTGTAGTTCGAGTTAAAATTAATAGGAACTGGAAAACATATCATTTAGGTAAGAAAATCAGGTACTGAAAATGGTAACTAAAAATAGGTAAATTTGCGCTGGGTACGATGTGCGTTGTGGTGCATTGGATATCGGCTCGGAATTAGAAATCAGGAGCCGAGTTCGAATTCCAGTTGAAATCATTGCATTCACTTATGCACAAATACCCTTGAGAAAGGTACTAATCCGTCTCTTCCCTCCAGCTATGGGTTAAATAACAGGACAAATTGAGTTCTATAGCCTTGGTTGCGTGAGAGCTCAAAATGTTAAAAGAACCATTTACTAAAGTCGAAAGCTTGGAACCAACTTCATAAAAATTCTCCAAATGTTGGAGAATTTTTGTCTTTGTTTTCACCAAAAATTAAAGCCACAATACGATGTTTAGAACGGCTCATGATTAAACATAATATTATCGTATATGTTTAGAATATATATATATATATATATTCTAAACATATACTATTCTAATATATATATTCTAAACATATAAGAGAATGAATGTTTAATATAAGAGAATGAATATATATATATATATATATATATTCATTCTCTTATATTAAACATATTTATATATTAAACATATATTATCTTATATTAAACATATATATATTAAACATATATTATCTTATATTAAACATATATTATCTTATATTAAACATATATATATATATATATATATATATATATATATATATAGAGAGAGAGAGAGAGAGAGAATAAAGTAGATTGTTAAATGGAAAATATTCTTTCTGCATTAACGACGATATCATGATTTTATTATTAGATTAAGCATTGTTCATTCACATTATTTTTCGGCAGGTATTTCTTTCATATTAATTTCATTTTAAAAAAAAAAGTTAATTAAGAAAAAAATAATTGTTATCCCGGAATCTAATTCTGTCGGCATTGTTTATCACAGACGTAGAATGACAGCCTGAGAAATTTAGATGAAACTTATACTAATATGAAAAGAAATAAATGTGTCTATGATTTTTATATATAAAAAAAAGGTATGATTATGTAGCAGCCACAGAAAGGAAAACAAAATCTCTGACAGATTTTATTGAAGGAAAGCAAGAAAAAAAAAAAAGGACTTAAAATCAATTGTAAGAAGACTGAATGAATTGTCAGCAAAAGGAACGGAAAAAAACAAAAAACAAATTAGAAATACGAAAATAAGACAAGTACAACAGTTTAAATATCTGGGTAGTGTTTTAACAGATAACAGAAAGCGCCACCCTGAAATCCAAACATAGTTTGAGTTTGAGTTTTGTTTAACGGCACATCAACATCTCTGTGGGTTATTTAATGCCAAAAAGTGGGGTTTTAAGGTATTTTTTAATGCTTGGTTGTAGTGAGATGGTTGATGCAGTCAGATTTTAATGAAAATTTTATTCTATTTTTATTTTAGAAAACTGAAAACGTCTGCTAGTTTTGTATCCAAAAATGCTTCGCTGGTAATAATTTTTCCTTCAAAAATGTGTGATGGTAATAATTTTTTCTTCAAAAATGTGTTGTCGGTAATATTTTTCCTTCAAAAGTCTTTATTTTTCTATAAAAGTCTATTTTTATGCGTATATTTCTATAAAAGTGTATTTTTATACTTTCGTACTGTTTTGACCCCAGTTTGGGGGTTATCTATTTGCCCATAGCTGGGACCCGAACAGGTGCTACCACTCCGGTTCAGGGTGGAACAGCAGCAATTAAGAGATGGTTCCATGCTTCTCACAACCTTCCAACTAGAGGCCTTGCCCAGAACCACTGAAGATGGAGAAAGATGTATTCCAAAAGCTAAGCAAAATTAAAAGAAACATGAAAACTTTGTTAGAAGCTAAGTAAATGTTACTGAACTGTTATGTAATATTGGTTCACCTATATGGTAGTAGATGCAGGATTTTCTCATTAGAGATAAAAAAAATTTTGAAGCAGGAGAAATGTGGTTCTACCGAAAGACCCTGAGAATATCATGTACTAAAAATGTGAGTAACAACAACGTTTTAAGGAAAATTGAAACAAAAAGAACTTTTGTGCTTAGAATTAGAAGGAGATAGTTGAAATTCCTAGTTCATGCACTAAGGAAAGAAGGCTTGAAGAGTATGACACTCATAAGACATAAAAGACAAGAGGATAAAGAAAATAAAAAACAACTTTCTTCAAAGCTTCTATAAATGATTGGCAGAACAGGTCTTAGGAGGGATAGCAAAAACAAAATTTATAGAGCTACAAAGAACAGGAAGTTGTGGAGAGCTATGATCTCTCATGTTATGAAGTCATACAGCACATGAAGAAGATACTCAATTTATTCTGATACATGATCATAGTTTTCATATTTATATCTTTATAAATTAACTAGCACTATAGCTCGGCGTTGCTCGGGTGTAATGAAAGCTTTGAAACTAATCCATGGTCCTGGAGCTCAGACTCTTTGGACGTTGGCACCAAAGACTAAAAAAGCAATAATTGTTTCCAGTTAAAGCGAAACCGTAGACTGAAAGAAAAATGAATGGATGTAAGTCAAATTTTGATTTCCTGCTATCGCTATCAAATAAGTTTTTTTCATCGTAAACTGAATTTTGAAGGCTAAATAAGTCCTCTGAGTAAATGGTATCATGGCTGAGACTAAGAACTACAATTATGCCTACTTAGAGCCAAACCCGAAGCAAAAACTAAAATAAAAGGGCTGAAAAAAATACAGACATACAGACAGATAAACAGACACACACACGCAAACATATTGCATTATATATATATATTATCGATTTTCTGCACTATTGTAAGAACTGCAACTTCTGAATATCGTTTCTTATGTCTTTGTCTATGAGTATATCAAATTTGATTAAAATCGGACCACTCCTTCTATAACCTGACTTTTTCGATTATCGATTTTCGATATTTATCGGGAGTACCTCGACACAAAACCTAGTTAAGACGCTTATAGTACACCTGTGTAAATTTTCAAGAAAATCGGTTTAGCCGTTTCGGAGTCTATAGGTAACGGACACACACACACACACACACACACACACACACACACACACACACACACACACACACACACACACACACACAGCCAAAGTTCCATTTATAAATAAGTTTAGATTAATGATAAATTTTGAATTGCATTAATTTTATATTGTTCGGACTGTTGACCTCATTTTTGTTGTTATATTCACAACGTTTCGGCCGTTGTACGATGCGACCTTCTTCAAAAGTGGTTCAACACTTTGCAGACGACTCTTCCATAACACATATTTGAACGAAAAAGAGTTATTCCCAACAAAACATTTTTGAATATGAAACTAGAAGGTATTTTCAGTTTTCTAAAATAAAGAAAGAATAAAACCAAAAAAATTTCATTAAAATCTGACTAAATCAACCTTTCCACTATAATCGAACATTATTGATATATCCCGGAAAGGAATATCAGTGAAATGGATGATACTTAACACGGGAAATAGATAGCAGCGATTTATTATACGAAAGTACAATAAACCATAAGATACACAATAGCAATCAACTAATAGAGAATGCCTTCGTCCATGGCGTATGCCTCTGACGTATCTCCCTAGTCACTGTCCTTTATAGACTAGATCATTCCATTATGGGGTATGCTAGGATGTTCCACTATAGCAATACCTTAAAACCCCACCTTTTTGGCATTAAATAACCCACATAGGTTGATATGCCGTTAAACAAAACTCAAACTCAAACTTCAACGCATGCAGCTGTGTCAAGAAATATACACAAGAAACAGGCTGCACCTTAAGATAAACTTCTATAATTCCATAAAACAAGGGATGGCTTGGGGAATAGAAAATCAGGTGTGGCAGATCATATATGGCGGGAAATGGAAAATCACCGCTCCTGCTGTGGATGTGGTTGAAATAATAGGCAGAAAACAACACTAGAAAATACGTAAACTTAAAGAATCAGCACATATGCTTGGCCACAAAAATCTCCTTTGCCATGAATACAATAAGCTAACCATTAACCAGTCAGTTAAATGTCATACATGATACACGCTTGGGCGATCATGTCTCGAAAGAGACATGATTGACTAGGCAGGAGATTATCCCACAGTAGGTTGCCATTGCTTTCTGCAGTAGACTGGTTGCCAGCCAAGGTTATAGAACCCAATCTGTCCTGTTATTTGACTCATAACTAGAGGGTAAACAGTTGTATTATATACTTAAGTAGTAATTAGAGGGGTGTCAGTTTATTACTTCAGGACAATAGAAAACCGATTCCCCACTTTATTTCCAGCAAACTTAATCATGTTTCTAACTATTATGTTCAGTTAGTCAAGTGCCAAAACTGATACACGCTTGGGCGATCATGTTTCGAAAGAGAGACTGGGAAGGAGAGTATCCCGCAGTAGATTGCCATTACTTTCTGTGGTAGACTGGTTGCCAGTCAAGGCAATAGAACCCAATCTGTCTTGTTATTTAGCCCATAACAGAAGGGAAGAGACGGATTAATACCTTTTGCGCGTAAGTGAATGCAGGAAATTCAACTGGAATCCGAACACTGCTCCCCGATTTCTCGTTCCGAGCCGATATCCACTGCACCACAACGCACATCCATTAATACACAGTGTTAAAGAAAAATAGTAATTACAAAAAATATCACACAATGATATCCTCAAGGAAATATGGCCCAGTGGATAAATGTATTGATTGAATCCAGTGACTTAATCGAATCGTCTTGATATTTTTTTTTATAATACTCTCTAACACTCAGTAACTCCTTGCGTCTAAGAGGCTTTATTGCCTTTGCTAGAAGATAAATTATTCTTTTAAGTATTACAAAGAGTAATACCACAGATCTTTAGAAATAAATTTTCTTGAACAGCTGTTTTAAGATAAAGATATTTTAAAAATTCAACCGACAGGATTGCTAACTATTCGATCAATGAATGCCAAATGTTTCCTGTAGGTGGCTACAACAATTACCAGTTCACTCTACCAGTTGTCGCTTGAAAAACCCAGTCAAGCAGTTAAAATTGTCCAAACTGTTTCTAACATAAAAACAACAGATTGTCGAGTCTTCTTTAAGCGCCAAGAGTCGCTAACCTAGCTTATCTCGACGATACAGTGAAGGTAATCTCGCATTAACGCCCAGACTGTTCGACTGTATATTAAAATATTTTTTAATATTATAGAGATTCATGCACAGTGACCAAAATATATGAACATTACATGTTAATTATATTTCAGCCTGTATTGAACAAAATAAGAACTAGATTTAAAAATACAAATGCTAAACACTGACTCATTGATTTTGTTAGAAAGAAACGAATTTTCTCGAATTTACAAAACCTTGCTAAGCACCCACGCAAAAGCAAATCTAAAACAAAACTCATGAAATTTCACACTTCGATGTGAAATGTTTTTGGGCCAATAGAAAACTTGGAAACATCTAAAAACAAAATTCAAATAATCTTCAATTATTAGAAACAAATTCTTTTTACGGACCGTTTTCGCAAGTCGACGCGAAGTTTGTTCGTCGTCCAATGGAAAGGCCACAATCACATCCGAGAGTGAATTCCCAAATGACCTTTTAAAGCTTCACAAACGAAATAAAAGACAGAGCAAGCTCGACTGTCGCCAGTGAGAAGATGGCGAGCGTAATTAACGTTCCTTGACAAACGTCAATCGATCGCTATTATTTTGTCTATCTTTCTCTCTCACCTCTCATCTCCTTTTATACTTGTTAACCGAACGGAAGCGTTTAAGACTGAGCGAATACTTCAAATATATTCCTATCCAACGATAACGCTCATACATACATACATACACACATACGTTCCTGCATGCGTACACATAAACTAATTACCACAAGGACTACTACGAACTCTTGATATCCTTAACTTCTTAATACAATTTCTCATTGAACATTAACTTCTACCAATTCATGTTATTATTTTCCATTAATAAATTTCTATTTAGACACACAACAGCTATACTTTTATTCTTCCACAAGTCCATCTTCTGATAACCTTCTGATAATTCTGGATAAAACCTGTATGTTGTGGGGGAGTTTGGTTATGTTTAACACAAGGCCAATTCATAAAACATAAACCATCTCCCTACTTCTACAAGCCCAACAACCATTCCATCTATCTGCAGAAGGATGGATGACAGAACTTAATATAAACTGATGTTAAAACTGAAAAGTGAACCTTCTTTAGTAACGAGAAACGTTTTTGGTTCTAGAACCAGGTACATTTTATTCTTGAATAAGTGTGCCAATCCTACAACCAAGTTATTTTCTCGGTACTGAAGAATTTCGACACTGATTTTAATCTTAAGTGTTTATAGTCAGTTTATATTAAGGAATATCAACTATCCATCTTCTAAGTTTAAGTGTAATTAGCCTATTGATGTTTATACAGGGTGTCCCAAAAGTGGTCAAGGAGTTTTGAAATTCAATATTTTTTTTTATATTAATTTCTTTGGAGTTTTTTTTTCAAACATTTTAGAAAAGAGCCTTTGGCAATTAATAATCTAGAAAAACACGACTGACAAACGAACCCAAGGAGTGAAGTCTTTTTACCAAAATCAAGTTGGTCGCTTGAAAAACCCAGTCAAGCAGTTAAAGTTGTCCAAACTGTTTTTAATATGCCCTGTCTTGGCGGACTGGCTGCAACCACTCTCTCACCGACGTGACGTGGCTTCCCTGTGCCTCTTCTACATGTACTTTCACGGCCTCTGCTCCGATGAACTTAAGTCATTGGTTCCGCCTAGTTACGAATTTACACGAGATACTAGATTGGCAACTAGGTCCCACGCTTATACAGTGAAACCGATAAAATGTAACCGCAATTTCTACCCAATAGCTTCTTTTCTCGCACTTCCCGCCTGTGGAATTCCCTTCCACATGCCTGCTTCCCCGATGGCTACAATCTCCAGGAGTTTAAGTGTAAGGTCAAGAGACACCTCCTATCACGCTAACTTGCATCTATTCTCTCAAACACTCTCACCATCGCACCAACCCTCATTATCGGTACCCTTACCCGTCTATCACCCTCCTTCTGATATTTCCTATATCTAACCATCCTTTCCCATCACTACCCCGACCCTATGTAACCCCCTGCGCTACAGTGGCTCGGGGTGAAACCGATTGCCGGGTCTTCTCTGAACGTCGAGAGTTTCTAAGCTCGCTTATCTCGATGATGCAGTGAAGGTCACCTTGCTATAACGCACAGACAGTTCGACTGCAGCAATATGCTTTGGTTATTGTTCGTAAACAATTTAATGACAGGAGCATTTAAAAACCGTTACCTGTTGGAAGATGAATACGATTACAAAACGCTACCCCAGACCATCAAAGACAACAGATAACAGAAAAATATTTTTTAATATTACAGAGATTCGTGCCCAGTAACGAAAATATATAAACATCACATGTTAACTATATTTCAACCTGTAGGAAACAAAACAAGATTTAGATTTTAAAATTCAAATGCTAAGCACTGACTCATTGATTTTGTTAGAAAGAAACGAATTTTCTCGAATTTACAAAACCTTGCTTAGTACCCATGCAAAAGCGAATCTAAAACAAAACTCGTAAAATTTCACACCTCAATGTGAATATTTTTCGACCAACAGAACACTTTATTGTCTTGCTTGAAGTGAAATCATTCTTTTAAGTATTACAAAGAGTAATACCACAGAACGTTAGAAATAATTTTTCCTGAAAAGCTGTTTGCTAAATTTTCGTTTTAGGTCCCGAATGCTTTCCCTCAATTTATACAAAATAGCTTTATTTCTGTGCAAATGTATATGCTGAACTCAAATCAACAATTAGTTATTGAAGAAACTTACCTTTATTGATCTTAACGACCAGAAAAAAATCGAACTTCATCTCGCACTTTTTGTCTCCTGTAACTCTCACGAAGTCATGTAATTAACTGCAGAATGACTTTCAGTGTAGGTACAAATTTACAGAAATTTCCGCCTATTTACTTCCTGTAATGAAAGTAATACGCGTAGAAAAAAATCGCGTATTATTTTCATTACAGGTACTAAATAGGCGGAAATTTCAGTAAAGGAAGTAAATAAGCCGAAAATAGGCCGAAATTTGTTGTCCTCCGCCGAAAGTCATTCAGCAGTTAATTACATGACTGCATTAGAGTTACGGGAGACAAAATGAGCGAGATGAAGTTCGATTTTTTCTGGTCGTTAAGATCAATAAAGGTAAGTTTCTTCAATAACTAATTGTTGATTTGAGTTCAGCATATACATTTGCACAGAAATAATGCTATTTTGGATAAATTTGAAGGGTGGGGGGAAAGCCTTCGGGACCTAAAACGAAAATTTACCAGCTGTTTTAAGATAAAGATTTGTTTAAAATTTCAACCAACAGGATTGCTAGCTGTTCGATCAATGAATGCCAAATATTTCCTGTACGTGTTTACAACCATTACCAGTTTACCCTACCAGTTATTGCTTGAAAAACCCAGTCAAGCAGTAAAAGTTGTCCAAACTATTTCTATCATGATAACAAGAGATTGCCGAGACACCTTTAAGCTCCAAGAATCTCTAACCTAGCTTATCCGAACTATGCATTGAAGTTCACCTCGCATTAACACCTATTCTCTTGGTCTACAAAAATATGCTATGGTTATTGCTAGTAAACGTTTTCATGACTGGACCATTTAAAAACCATTAGTAGTTAGAATGTGCTTAATGGTGCAGTAGATATCGGCTTGGAACGAGAAATCGGGAAGCCGAGTTCGAATTCCAGTTGAATTCCTTGCAGTCACTTACGCGCAAATGTCCTTTGGAAAGGGTATTTGCGCGTAAGTGAATGCAAGTGAAATGTATTAAAATGTTAAGGATATCAAGAGTTCGTAGTAGTCATTGTGGCAATTAGTTTGGGTACGTATGCAGGAACGTATCTTCCCGCCAATTATGGGTTAAATAATAGGACAGATTGGGTTCTATAGCCTTGGCCGGCAATCAGTCTACCGCAGAAAGCAATGGCAACCTACCGCGGGATAATCTTCTGCCCGGTCAGTCATATCTCTTTCGCGACATGATCTCCCAAAGCGTGTATCACGTATGGCACTTGACTGACTGACTGAATATAATAGTCAGAAACATGATTAAGGCTTTTCTGGGCATAAAGTGGGGGATCGGTTTTCTGTTGTTATGAAATAATAAAATGTTCCTCCTCTTAGTACTACTTAATAATATAATACCTATCTTCTCCCTCTAACAATCTCATTCATGTTTTTTCCTTTCTTCAATACCTCCTGTACCCAATCTTTTCTTTTTCTTGATAGCTGTAATCTCCAAAAATTTAAATGCAACCTCAATTGCCATCTTTTATCTTCTTGAATCTCGTTCATATTTTTTGCTTTCTTTAATAGCTCCTGTACCCAATCTTTTCTTTTTCGATAGCTGTAATCAAAAATTTAAATGCAACGTCAATTGCCATTTTCTATCGTCTTGAATCCCTTCATCTTTTCCTTTCTTCAATACCTCCTGTACCCAATCTTTCTTTTTCTTGATAGCTGTAATCTCTAAAAATTTAAATGCAACGTCAATTGCCATTTTCATTGTCTTGAATTCCTTCATCTTTTCCTTTCTTCAATACCTCCTGTACCCAATCTTTTCTTTTTCTTGATAGCTGTAATCTCTAAAAATTTAAATGCAAATGTCAATTGCCATTTTCTATCGTCTTGAATCCCTTCATCTTTCCTTTCAATACCTCCTGTACCCAATCTTTCTTTTCTTGATAGCTGTAATCTCTAAAATTTAAATGTAAACGTCAATTGCCATTTTTCATCGTCTTGAATCCCTTCATCTTTCCTTTCTTCTAATACCTCCTGTACCCAATCTTTTTCTTTTTTCTTATAGTTGTGTAATCTCTAAAAATTTAAATGCAACGTCAATTGCCATTTTCTATCGTCTTGAATCCCCATCTTTCCTTTCTTCAATACCTCCTGTACCCAATCTTTTCTTTTTCTTGATAGCTGTAATCTCTAAAAATTTAAATGCAACGTCAATTGCCATTTTCTATCGTCTTTTGAATCCCTTCATCTTTCCTTTCTTCAATACCTCCTTGCACTAATCTTTCTTTTTCTTGATAGCTGTATCTCAAAATTTAAATGCAACGTCAATTGCCATTTTCTATCGTCTTGAATCCCTTCATCTTTCCTCTTTCTTCAATACCTTGTACCCAATCTTTCTTTTTCTTGATAGCTGTAATCTCTAAAAATTTAAATGCAACGTCAATTGCCATTTTCTATCGTCTTGAATCCCTTCATCTTCCTTTTCTTCTCCAATACCTCCTGTACCCAATCTTTTCTTTTTCTTGAGGTTGCAATCTCTAAAAATTTAAATGCAACGTCAATTGCCATTTTCTATCGTCTTGAATCCCTTCATCTTTCCTTTCTTCACACTCCCACCAATCTTTTCTTTTTCTTTGATAGCTGTAATCTCTAAAAATTTAAATGCAATGGCCAATTCGCCATTTTCATCGTCTTGAATCCCTTCATCTTCCTTTCTTCAATACCTCCTGTACCCAATCTTTTCTTTTTCTTGATAGCTGTAATCTCTAAAAATTAAATGCAATGTCAATTGCCATTTTCTATCGTCTTGAATCCCTTCATCTTTCCTTTCTTCAATACCTCCTGTACCCAATCTTTTCTTTTTCTTGATAGCGTAATTCCTAAAAATTTAAATGCAACGTCAATTGCCATTTTCTATCGTCTTGAATCCCTTCATCTTTCCTTTCTTCAATACCTCCTGTACCCAATCTTTTCTTTTTCGATAGCTGTAACTTCTAAAAATTTAAATGCAACGTCAATTGCCATTTTCTATCGTCTTGAATCCCTTCATCTTTCCTTTCTTCAATACCTCCTGTACCCAATCTTTTCTTTTTCTTGATAGCTGTAATCTCTAAAAATTTAAATGCAACGTCAATTGCTTTTTATTTTTTTAAATGCCGTTCATATTTTATCCTCTATTCATTAGAAACCGTTTCCATTTTTATTCTTTCAATGTGACCCCTGCGTACTAGTGATGACCACTGCTTGCTTCGAGTGAAATCAATAAAACAAAAAATATTGGAATTATTTAACAGGTTTCAAACTATCAGTTGTTATTGATTTCTATGTGTCTAAAAGCGATAACAGTTGCTACACATTGATCATGCATAATTCCCTGCAGCACTGCTTTATTTACGTACTTTCAGATTAGAGTTATTCCGCAGTTTTTGGCAGAGCTACAAATCGGTGTGACAATTCCATTTTTTATGCTTGCCGAACATTCATGCAACCACCCTAATAAAAAAAACAAAAAACGAGTTATGTCAATCTGACGAAGTGGCTGGGGGGTAATTCGGTGCCATTGTGTCTGGAGAAAAGAAGAAAAGGTGTAAAAGTGTCGTGGAACTGGGAACAGAATTTGGTTCTTAACGTTTTAGCATCGATTCCCAGGGTATGATATAAAGTATCAGACAATCCATCACTGTAAAAGAAAGGACGTGCTTTGAGAGTGTGCCAGGGACAAATAAATGTCGTCCGATGGGGTAATCACATTGTTCGCCCCCCCACTTGTCTCCTTTCGAATTTTACTTAACTGGTGTCTATTTTTGTTTTATCAAGAATTTTTTCTTATTTCTGTCAATTTATTCAAATATATTTAGCTTAAGTTCACGCTCAAACAAACTTTCTCTTCCTTGCTTTCCCTCATTTTCGTTCTCTCTCTCTCTCTCTCTCTCTCTCTCTCTCATACACGTATTTGTCGCGATAAACTTTTAGTCAATTGGTGTTTGCCTCTGTTGTTGATTATCTATCTATCTATCTATCTATCTATCTATCTATCTATCTATCTATCTATCTATCTAGTCTGTTCATATCTATCTATCTATCTATCTATCTATCTATCTATCTATCTATCTATCTCAGTCTGTTCATTATCTATCTATCTATCTATCTATCTATCTATCTATCTATCTATCTATCTATCTATTTTAATCTTTTCATATCTATCTATCTATCTATCTATCTATCTATCTATCTATCTCAGTTTATTCATATCTATCTATCTATCTATCTATCTATCTATCGATCTATCTATCTATCTATCTATCTATCTATCTGAATCTGTTTTATTCTACTTATCTCCAGTATTTTTATCACCTATATGTTCAAAAATAATTTTTTGTAAACAATTATTCGAAAAACATTTATTCGAATTGTAAATTGTTAGAATGAAATTTAATCGAATCGACAATTATACTAAATGATAATTATTCTTCAGTACTCTCTTCCCTCTCCTACTCTCTTCCTGATACTCCCTGCAACCTCTCACTCCTCATAATATTCCTCCTCGTCCACTCCACTCTCATCAGTAATCTCTTCCCTCTTCTACTCTCTTCCTGACACCCCCTACAACCTCTCACTCCTCATAACATTCCTCCTCGTCCACCCCACTCTCATCAGTAATCTCTTCCCTCTTCTACTCTCTTCCTGACACCCCCTGCAACCTCTCACTCCTCATGAGATTCCCCCTGTGTAACCCCCTGCACAAAATGATTATAAAAAAATGCCTATAATTTGAAATCCGTATGTAGCCTTGCTTTGAGAGATACTGATTTACCTTGTGGTGATACCGACCAAACAAAAGTGATTAACCGGATGTTTGCTCTCTCACAACAAAAAGGCAAATGAATAAAACTCGTCGTGCGCATCCGAGTTCGCGCAGATGTTCCGGTTGAAAAATAAAAATTAATCAAATATCAAATTTCCATTTCGCGAGCCTACGCGAATTTTATTTACCAGCCAATGGGAAGCCCAGAATCAAATGCAGGCGTGAAATTCAAAACGAGCTGCTTGATCCAAAAGGCAGATATAAAAAGCGGAGACACAAAGCATCGCCAGACAGAAGGACAGAAAGGCTAGAGTAACCAGTGTCTCCCCTTGACTTGAGCGGCTACTATGCTGATCTCTTTCCTTCTCCCTGTCTCAAAAGTACTTATTGACCTCAGGAGTGACCTCTTCAAAGACATTCCACACAAACCAACTTACTGACTTACTGACCTTAGAAGAGGCAACTTCAAAATGAACATTCATCAAATTCCTAAGCCTTTTATCTTTTTCAGCATTATATTTTCCATGAACATTCTAACCTTCGTTGGACCTTTATTTCAAGTATTGCTTTATTTGTAAAACATTAATTGAAATGTATATATATAAATGTTATTTTACACTCAAAATTGCCTTTCTTGATTTTATAATCATTTTGTGAAATATAGTGGGCTATCTTCCACAGGGCCAAATTCTGTTAACCTGCAACGGTATACAATTACCCTTCACTAGAACGGAATCCTACTACAACTAGAAAAAGAATAAATAAGATAAGAGATACCTCGCTATAACATAATAACGTTCTTGAAAAAGACAGATTTTTTTTTTGCAGAAAGTGACATCCCATAATCTTACAATATGGAAATTCTTAGACGCTCTTAAAAGAGAACAGTTCTTGCAAAAGTATGAGCAGGTTGCCAAAATATCAAGAGAGCTAAGAAATACCATAAATGGAAGTGGAAAACGTTTTAAAAAAAATGGTGACCTCGAACACGAGTACTCTTCAGTAGATGACTTTTTTTTTTTAATCATATCACCCCAAGCAAAGCGAAAACGCCACTGATGCGCAGGGGGCTACGTAAGAGTGAAAAGACCGGAAAAGAGAAAAACCAGAAACCACATCCTAAACAGGAAACAAGGGATGAACCTCTTCACCTGTCCAATAGACTTGCGTGCAATATCATAAAACTTTAGCTAATGAGGTGATTTTTTTAAATCATTTCACCCCGAGCAAGGCAGAAATGCCACTGATGTGCAGGGGGTTACATAACTGTAAAAAGATTAATTAGAAAAGAGTGAGAAGTACAAACTAGTTAGAAAGTATCAATAGAAAGCTGAGAAAAAAGGTGCGATGACAGATACATAGGTGGAGAGAAAGGGAAGGTTATACGGGGGTGGGGAGAGAGCTAGAGTCCAGTGGTTAGTAGATGAGTAGTGACTTTGCATTTAAATTTCTGAAGGTTGTAGCCGTCAGGAAAGCAATAATATGGTAGCGAGTTCCACAGACGGGAAGTGCCAGAAAAGAAGCTGCAGGAGTAGAATTGTCGTCTGCATTTGGTTAACCTGACTGTGAATGGGTGGGACCCAGTTGCCAGTCTGGTTGCACGAGTAAACACCTGTTGAGGAGGCACCAGTGACTTCCTACTAAATTGTTTATTAACGATATTTCTATTTAATTTTTACATTTTTATTGCATAAGAGAATTTCGAATAAATATTTAATATAATTATTTTTCCGATTAATTTTCATTCAAACAATTTACAATTCAAATAAATGTTTTTCCAATAATTGTTTTCGAAAAATTATTTTCAAACAATGTTCACATAATCAAACAAACTATTTAAAGAAATTAACTCCATATTAAGTGAGAAACCGTCAAAAGATTTCCATATTTTTCGATGTTCGGATGAGAGTTGCTGTAAAAAAAGCCATATGCCTTCCTTTAAAGGTAGGTAAATCAGCATTGACACTCTCAAATTAAGGCTACATACGTATTTCAAATTATAGGCGTTTAAAATGATTATCATTTAGTATAATTGTCTTTTCAATTAATTTTCATTCAAACAATTTACAATTCGAATAAATGTTTTTCGAACAATATTCACGTAATCCATTCCGCAAGCATTCTTTTTTAAACATTATTGTTCACCAGATATAAGGCCCAAGAGCCACTCAGTGTAGGCCGTTACTGAATGACGTTGTTTTATGGAATTAAGTGGAGGAAGTAAGTGCAGATTATAAGAATATGTAGGACAGATAACGATTGACCGTAGACTTTGGGGTGGGGTTAAAATTGTAGTAATCAGGGAAGCATCGTTTCGGGGTTTTTTCTCCACAAAGTGGCGGCCCAAGTTTCTCTTCCAAGATAGTGCCTGGTGTAGCACAATCTTTAATAAACCGGGCTGCCAACCAGATTTGCAGAGTTTGATTCTTAACGTTTGTAAATTTTAACGTATCAAAAACAAAACTGCTTTAATTTAATCACCATAAAGAACAGTTGTTGCCTGCCTTCGGAATGGCTGGTGCTAGACCCCAGGAGAACAACACCCTGATTTGAAGTAGAGCCACTACATGGAATCAATAGCTGTATTTGTTGCATTCCCACTTCGTCAAAGAATAAAACTTGAATCAAAATTGACGATCTTTTCAGTTTTACTGATAAAAACACCGACAGGGAAATATAAAAATATACAATTACACATTTATTCTTTTTCTTCAGTGACGGTGGCGTGGAGTAGGGGTTTGTTAGGAGGTAGCCACGAGCACACACAAGGAACTACTGCGTTCGTCTTTGCTTCTCTCCTGTCTCTGATCTGAAATGCACTCAACTATCTCTTTGATCTATTAAATAGGCGAGCCTAGCTCAACACGTGGCACTTCCGCTGCATTTCGTTATATTTCGAGTGGTTATTTCCTTGACCTTGACCTCACCTGTTTCTCAAAACAAAGCCCAGCCTGCAGCTGGATTTTTCGCACTCACTTGCATTTCAAAACAACATTCACCTTCTTTCATATCTTGCCGGCCTTGCGTCGTTCAGTGAAAAATAGACTTTTTGGCAAAATTATACGCCGCAACCAAAGAATATGGAACATATTTACTGTAAGGAAAGTTTGTTCACTGTGTTCTGTCAGAGAATTTTTCTTGTCTTAATCAATCTTGCATATTTACAAATCTACCATTCGTCTGGGAATTGCATACTGTTGCCACATCTGGTCCGGGGCTTATGATGTTCATCTTCAGATAATTTAGTTTAGTTCAGTTGCTTGTTTTACCAGCATAACTGTCAGTTCTTCAATACGGCTGTGAATGCTGGACAATATCATCGAAAATGAGGACAAAACTGGAAGCGGCCGAAATGTGGTTCTACAGAAGGATGCTACGGATATCGTGGACTGAGCATACAAGCAACGACGAGGTGTTAGAAAGAATGGCAACAAAAAGGAAATTGATGCTGAGCATCAGGAAGAGACAACTGAAGTTCCTGGGACATGCAATGAGGAAGGAGAGCCTGGAGAACCTGATACTGACTGGACAGATAGAAGGAAGGAGAGAAAGAGGAAGGTAGCGGATAACATATTTGCAGGGTCTGATCAGGTGGATGACGGAACGGAGGTTGCCAGGAGCAACAGGAGCAAACATACTAAGAGCCACAAGGGATAGGGAGACGTGGAGAGCCATGATCGCCTACGTCCTGAAGGGACAGGGCACATAGAAGAAGAAGAATACTGAAGAATTTGTTTGATTTTTGTTTACTGTTTGTTGATCTTCTGTGAGTCTATTGCTGTCGAGATATAAGTAGAAACGCTGTGATTTGATGTGTGATGGTTATATGCTATCTTCTTTTGCAACTATATTTTTTTTTATATAATTTTGTTGCTTTTAGAAATTATAAAAGGTCGTTTAGGTTAGCTTTGTTGAAGATGTTTTTCAGATTGTTTTCTTGATAGTATCTTAATTGCATTCGTTCAAGATCTATGCAGCTTGTTAGTATATATTTCACTGTGTAGAGCTCCTGACATGGAATGCAAATTGGTGCCTCCTCACCTTTTAGTAGGTTTTGAATGGGTTTCGGCAGTGTGGCCTATTTGAAGTACAGTCATTACTACTTCTTCTCTTCTTAACATTTTCCTATTGTGTTGGGACGCCCGCGCCTATTCGGCTATAATGGACCCATTACTATGTAAAGTAATGGTGGCATCTACGACGAGAGTGTGCCGAGCAGCCGATCGACAAGTCGTTCGTAGACTTCCGGTGACGACCCGGAAGTACCCATTGCTCATACTATGTCTTACGACGGTTGAGACGATTAACCTCTATTCTTGTATTGGATACTAATAACCTTTGTAAATACTATTTTCACGGAATACAACAATTAACCTATTTCTGTTGTTGAGTTATTTATTCTTACTCACGACATAACATATTGGAAATTTTAACTTCTATCCATTCTTTGAGGATGGGTTTAATTTTGTAGAGTGTGTTATTTTTGCAGGAATCCCATAACTCTTGCATTTGGTCGTAATAAACTTGTTGATTAGAGGTTTGTAATCTGTGTGTGGTACGGTTATATACGTTATGTTGATGTTTAATGTCCTTTTAGCTGCTATGTCTACTTTTTCGTTTCCTCTGAGACTGATGTGGCTGGGAATCCAGCATGAAATAATGTTTTTGTTTTAGGTGATGAGGTTGATTCTTTGTAGGAGATTGAGGATCAGAGGGTTATTTAGGTTTTTGTTTTTTTAGTGCCATGAACACTGATAATGAGTCAGAAAATATGATATATTTTTTTTTAATCATCTCACCCCAAGCAAGGCATTCCACTGCCACTATTGAGCATGGGGCTACATAGGAGAAGGTAAAGAGAAGGAGTGGTTAGACATAGGGAATGTTAGGAGGAAGGTGACAGATGAGTAAGGATAGCGAGGAATGAGGGTTGGGCAGATGGGAAGAGTGTTTGATAGAATGGAAGCAGGTTAGTGTGTTAGGAGGTGTCTATTGACCTTACATTTAAACTCCTGGAGATTGTAGCCGTCAGGGAAGCAATCGTGTGGAAGAGAATTCCACAGTCGGGAAGTGCGAGGAAAGAAACTGTTGGAGTAGAAGTTACGGCTGCATTTTATCGGTTATATTTGTTGAGGTTAAGTTCGAGGATGAGATCTAAAGCTAAGCATCTTCAGATAAGATCCAAAGAAAAATATGTAATGGACTCATCTCGATATCAATTACTTTCTCACCGGCGTGGCCCGGTTTCTTTTTGTCTTTTCTACAAATATTTTCATGGCAACTGCTCTGAAGGTTTTTTTTTCTCTTGATGACCGGAATAGATTGATATCTAGGTCTCACCCTTTTACTATTGAAATAAGTAAATGCAACCATCACTTCTGCTCTAATAGTTTCTTTTTTCCCACATCCAAAATGTGGAACACTTTTTCGTTTACTTACTTCCATGATAACTAAAATATTCAAAATTTTAAGTGCAATGTCAATCGCCATCATCTGTCCTCTTGAATCCTCTTCATCTTTTTTCCTTTCTTCAATCCTCCTTGTTTTCAGTCTTATCGTTCACTTTCACTCCATATAACCACCTGCGTATTAATGTCATTGCCACTTTGCTTGGAATGAAATGACTAAAAATACAAAACACAAAAAATTCTTTTTAACATGTCTTTCTTTCTTTTTTCGTTTTATCTCTTATTTTTTTTTAACTACCTGTATAGCCCGGCGTTGCTCGGGTGTAATGAAAGCTTTAAAACTAATCCATGGTCCTGGAGCTCAGACTCTTTTGACGTTGGCACCAAAGACTGAAAAGCAATAGTTGTTTCCAGTTAAAGCGAAACCGTAGACTGAAAGAAAAATGAATGGATGTAAGTCAAATTTTGATTTCCTGGTATCGATATCAAATAAGTTTTTTCGTCGTAAACTGAATTTTGAAGGCTAAACAAGTACTCTGAGCAAATGGTGTCATGACTGAGACTAAGAACTACAATTATACCTACTTAGAGCCAAACCCGAAGCAAAAACTAAAATAAACGGGCTGAAAAAATACCAACAGACAGATAACCAGACGCATACACAAACATCTTGCCTTTTATATATATATATATATATATATATATATATATATATATATATATATATTTAAAAAAAAAAATATAGATATATATATATATATTTTTTTTTTTTTTTGTTTAATCATTTCACCCCGAGCAAGGCAGAAACGCCACTGATGTGCAGGGGGTTACATAAATGTAAAAAGATTAATTAGAAAAGGGTGAGGAGTACAAACTAGTTAGAAAGGAGCAATAGAAAGCTGAGAAAGCAGGTGCGATGACAGATACATAGGTGGAGAGAAAGGGAAGGTTATACAGGGGTGGGGAGAGAGCTGGAGTCCAGTGGTTAGTAGATGAGTATTGACTTTGCATGTAGATTTCTGGAGGTTGTAGCCGTCAGGAAAGCAAGAATACGGGAGTGAGTTCCACAGGCGGGAAGTGCGAGAGAGGAAGCTGCAGGAGTAGAATTGTCGTCTGCATTTGGCTAACCTGACTGTGAATGGGTGGGACCCAGTTGCCAGTCTGGTTGCACGAGTAAACACCTGTTGAGGAGGCATCAGTGACTTAAGCTCATCCGAGCATAAGCCATGAAAGTATTTATAGAAGAGACAAAGGGAGGCCACATTTCGACGATGGGGAAGTGGCTGCAGTCGAGTCGCCAGATCAGTACCTATCACATTACAGACTCTCCTTTGGAGCTTGTCAAGAACACTGAGGAGAACGGCAGGGTCGCCTGACCATAAATGGCAGCAGTACTCCATGCACGGATGGATGGTTGACTTGTATATATGCAGGATGGATTCAGGTGGAAAAAACATCCTGGATCGACATAGTGACCCAATCTTCTGAGGACAGGGTAATTCCGAGGAGGCGTAGTGTATTACTCTCAGGGAGAATCACTTGGTCCATGCTTATGGGAGGCAGAAGAGGTTGCCTGTAATGGTTGACAGACAACAGCTTGGTCTTAGATGAATTGAAGTTGCCAAGCCACTTCTTGCCCCAGTTCACCACAGAGTGTAGATCCCGCTCAATGTCAGCAGCGAGATTATGTCTGTCCGCCACGACAGGTTTCTTACTGGAGCGGGAGTATATTGTAGTGTCATCTGTGTAGATGCCTACTTGGGACTTCATCTCATCTGGGAGGTCATATATATATATATATATATATATATTATCGATTTTCTGCACTATTGTAAGAACTGCTACCTTGAAACTTCTGAATATCGTTTCTTATGTCTTTGTCTATGATTGTATCAAATTTGAATAAAATCGGACAACTTCTTCTATAACCCGATTTTTCGATTATCAATTTTCGATATTTATCGGGGGCACCTCGACACAAAACCTAGCTAAGAACACTCGCAGACGCTTATAGTACAACTGTGTAAATTTTCAAGAAAATTGGCTCAGCCGTTTCGGAGTCTATATGTAACGGACACACACACAAACACACACACAGACAAACACACATACAGGCAGAGTTCCATTTATAAATAAGTTTAGATAGGTAAATGTTTCTTTCTTTCTTTCTTTGCTCGTTTTATCTCTTACTTTTTAATATTTCTTTCTTTCTTTCTTTTTAAATGGGTCCTACATCCTGGGTATCACTTACTACACCATCAAATCATCCACATTTCCCCCCTGTTTTTCGCTTCTCCAGAGTTTCCCCTTTTCTATCTTGGCCTGATAAATCATTGTAAATATTTTCAGCAGTTTACCGAGTTTAGCTGTATAGTAGCTAATCTCCAAGACAACCAGGGATTCTCACTGGGTGTTTTCTCGATATCTATTATCCAATTAAAAATTATAGGCGGAGACTATCGTACATGGTTATGTAGAGTGTAACTAAAAATACGAAACGGATTATTTATAATGACGAGATCCGTCCACTAGGCCTTGATTGAGAAATTTTACTTGATTATTAAGTCTGGACGAATTTTACTGTTTTTTATTCTCATAATAACAATATCTGTCATTATGTGACGTAAATGCACTTTCGGTCTCTCGATTAATAGGACAAAGATTTTTTTTAATCCGCTGTGTACGCTGCCACTCCCGTGCTAAAAGGCTAGTGTACTCCATATTTATTGTTAACTACCGCTTTTATGATTCGTAGGCTGTGAATGCTGGACAATATCATCGAAAATGAGGACAAAACTGGAAGCGGCCGAAATGTGGTTCTACAGAAGGATGCTGGATATAAAGTGGGGGACCAGTTCCATATTACAATCAATATATAAACTGATCCCTCACTTTGTGACCACAGCAGTTTCTATACATTTATATTCCTGAGATCAAAGAAAAGAGTGCTGCATTGCTACGTGATGTCAGTTCTTCAATACGGCTGTGAATGCTGGACAATATAATCGAAAATGAGGACAAAACTGGAAGCGGCCGAAATGTGGTTCTACAGAAGGATGCTACGGATATCGTGGACTGAGCATACAAGCAACGACGAGGTGTTAGAAAGAATGGCAACAAAAAGGAAATTGATGCTGAGCATCAGGAAGAGACAACTGAAGTTCCTGGGACATGCAATGAGGAAGGAGAGCCTGGAGAACCTGATACTGACTGGACAGATAGAAGGAAGGAGAGACAGAGGAAGGCAGCGGATAACATATTTGCAGGGCCTGATCAGGTAGATGACGGAACGGAGGTTGCCAGGAGCAAACATGCTAAGAGCCACAAGGGATAGGGAGACGTGGAGAGCCATGATCGCCTACGTCCTGAAGGGACAGGGCACATAGAAGAAGAAGTTAGGTTGGTAAATTCCTTAGTTGAATCCGTTCTCCCAAACAGAAATCATGCACACAGAGAGAGAGAGAGAGAGAGAGAGAGAGAGAGAGAGAGAGAGAGAGAGAGAGAGACCATAGAACATTGTTTAAATAAAAAAAACAAACATGGCGGAAGGGGAAACTTCAAAAAGCAGACGTGCATTTGACCTGGCCCGAAACGAATGACAAATTATTGTTCAAAGATTTTAAAACTATACGACCCTTACTACATTTTCTGTTCACTTTAATTTTCCTTTTCGTTTTACTCTTGGTCCATCTTGGTTTGCCTATTTTGTTTGCTTCCTGTGTATTTTGGTTTTTGTAGCAATTCTTTGATTTCTTCCTGTGTTCACTTGTCTCCGCGCTATTAACCGGTATAATTCCTTGCCATCTTGAAGATGTCTTTTCCAATTATTTTGGGAACGGCTTACGAATTTTCTTTCTTCCCGATATTCTGGGAATCATCCGCTTTTTCGGTTTTTTCTTTCATTTTAAATCCATCTTCTTCAATATTTTTTTCTTGAAGAATTTACGATTTTTTTTCGCGATTGATTTCGCTTTTAGCACTTTTTCTTCGACTTTTTTTCTCGGGCTTCTTTTTTTTTCGTTCCAGCGTTTCTTCGATTTTTTGTCATTATTTTTTTAGATCTTACTTTCATTCCTTTGTAATTTTCATTCTTTCGTAATATTGCTTTATTTTCTTTCTTCTATATCTACGCTTTTCCTTTTTGTCTTTATATGTTTTTTATTTCTTTCCTATATTTATTAATTTTTTCTATTTTTTGTTTAAAATTTTTCTGTTTAATCTTTCTTTCTTTCTTTCTTTCTTTCTTTCTTTCTTTCTAATAGTCTTCCAGTTTACTTCTGCTCTTATTCTTTTTTCGTTCTAATAAATATTTTTCTTCGTTTACTTTCTTACGTTTCTTTAGTTTTTCTTCTTTCTCCTTAGCTTTTCTTTCTTTCTTTCTTTCTTTCTTTCTTTCTTTCTTGTTTTATCTCTTACTTTTGATAAATTTTCTTTCTTTTTTCATTCATCCTTTTTTCAGTCGTTCTTTCTTTCTTTCTTTCTTTCTTTCTTTCTTTCTTATATTTCGTCATTTTCTTTCTTTCTAATGTCTTCGTTTTTTGTTATATTTTCTATTTTCTTTGTTTTAATAGTTTTTTTGCTTTTTGTTTTTAATTTTATTCTTTCTTTCTTTCTTTCTTTCTTTTTTCTTTCTTTCTTTCATTCTTTCTTTGTAATAGTCTTACAGTTTCCTTTTCCTCTTATTCTTTTTTCGTTCTAATAGATATTTTTCTAATATTTCTTTGTTTTTCTTTATCTTTCTTTCTAATTTTTTCGTTTACTTTCTTACGCTTCTTTTGTTTTCCTTCTTTCTCCTTAGTTTCTTTGTTTCTTTCTTTCTTTATTTCTTTCTTTGTTTTTTCTTTCTTTGTTTCTTTGTTTCTTTGTTTCTTTCTTTCTTTGTTTCTTTCTTTCTTTTGTTCTCGCTTTAAGCTTTCTTTCTTTTTTCTTTCTTTCTTTCTTTCTTTCTTTTTCTTTCTTTATCACTTACTTTTGATAGTTTTCTTTCTTTAATTTTTTCTTTTTTCTCGTTTTATCAATTACTTTTTAAGATTTCTTTCTTTCTTTCTTTCTTTCTTTCTTTCTTTCTTTTGTTCTCGTTTTAAGCTTTCTTTCTTTTTTCTTTCTTTCTTTCTTTCTTTCTTTTTCTTTCTTTATCACTTACTTTTGATATTTTTCTTTCTTTCATTCTTTCTTTTTTCTCGTTTTATCAATTACTTTTTAAGATTTCTTTCTTTCTTTCTTTCTTTCTTGTTTTATCTCTTACTTTTGATAATTTTTCTTTCTTTCTTTCTTTTTTCATTCATTCTTTTTTCATTCATTCATTTATTCTTTCTTTCTTTCTTTCTTTTTTCTTTCTTTCTTTCGTTCTTATATTTCGTCATTTTCTATTCTTTCTTATATGTCTTCGTTTTTTTTGTTATATTTTCTATCTTCTTTGTTTTTATTGTTTTTTTGCTTTTTGTTTTTGTTTTTAATTTTCATTCTTTCTTTCTTTTTTATTTCTTTCTTTTTTCTTTCTTTGTAATAGTCTTTCAGTTTCCATTTCCTCGTATGCTTTTTCGTTCTAATAGATATTTTTTCTAATATTTCTTTGTTTTCTTTTATTTTTCTTTCTAAATTTTTCGTTTATTTTCTAACGTTTCTTTTGTTTTCTTTCTTTCTCCTTAGTTCTTTCTTTCTTTCTTTCTTTCTTTCTTTATCTCTTACTTTTGATTTTTTTCTTTCTTTCATTGTTTCCTTTTTCTCATTTTATCAATTACTTTTTAATATTTCTTTCTTTCTTTCTTTCTTTCTTTCTTTCTTTCTTTCTTTCTTTCTAAAGGGTCTTCCATTTGTGGTAGCACATTCTACATCATCCACAATCGAAATTTTTCCTGTTTTTGGCTTCGTGTTATCTTCTCCAGATTTCCCCCTTTTCTGTCTTGCCATAATCATCTTGAGATAGCGAAATACAAACAATATATATGTTAAGATGTACTATTTCGTTATATCCTTTCAAAATTATGCAGAACACAACCTTACTATATATATATATATATATATTTTTTTTTTTCTTTTTCTTTAATCCGAAATGGAAAAGCAGGAAGGTAGATTCCAAGAACCTGATCCTAATTAATATTAAAAAATTCTAATATTAAAAAATGATACAAGAGGAGATACACACCTAATCAGAATGTCTAGTGTGGATATCAGCCGTTTCCAGGTTACTTAAAGTCTTATTAGTTAATCCATAGACAGGGGAGAAAAGTTGGATACACACCTAATCAGAATATCTAGTGTGGATATCAATCCATTCAAGTTTTTTAAAGTCACAAACTATTTTCAGTTTGTATTTTTGAGATAACAATCATGCAGTTATACAAGTTTTACTAATTAATCCATAGACGGGGGAGAAGAGGTGGATACACACAATCAGAATTTTTAGTATGGATATCAACCCTTTCAGGGTATTTAAACCCAGAAAATATTTTTTTTCTAATGTCTGTTTCTTCTCTTTCCCTTTCAGTAGCCCCTTGTGTTTTAGTAGTGTTGTCAGCTTATTTGGTGTGAATTAATGAAAAACAAATGTCGATTATGGGGAAAGGGTTACTCCAATGATTCTTTCTTAAAACAATCTAAGTTAGGCGTTCTATGACGGCTCACAACTTTAGTTATAAAATGTTCGTTCTTTTATAATACTGAATAAAGAAAGCGTAACAAATTTAGTTTGTTTTTCATGATAAACGAACAAAAGGCGTAAGTTCGAACAGGTCTTTGTTCAAACGCAATATTCTTTTTTTTAATTTGACAATCTTTTTGTAACATTTCCAATGTAGTGCCACAGACGAAGTGATTATTCCTGTGAATAACCCAAGCCATCTTACACTCTTTTGTCAAATTAGGCGGCAATAATTCTGTCATTATTTTTTTTATACACTTGGCCGGAGTAGAGGCAGGCTAATTAATCTTTTACAGTCATCATTAAAGAAGTAATTAATAGAGAGATAATGATCAGAGATGAATATTATTTTCGATAATGTTGATGCAAAAGGATGTGCGTGGTGGTGCACTGGATATCGGCTCGGAACGAGAAATCAGGGAGCCGAGTTCGAATTCCAGCTGAATTCATTGCATTCACTTACGTGCAAATACCCTTGGGAAAGGTATTAATCCGTCTCTTCCTTCCAGTTATGGGTTAAATAACAGGACAGATTGGGTTCTATAGCCTTGGTCGGCAACCAGTCTACCGCAGAAAGCTATGGCAACCGACTGCGGGATAATCTTCTGCCCAGTCAGTCATGTCTCTTTCGAGACATGATCGCCCAAGCGTGTATCACGTATGGCACTCAACTGACTGACTGACTGATGCAAAAGATAAAAACAAGAACGATAGGAAAAAAAGATGTCGGGTACATTAAAGGCTTGCGTTTAAAGCGAAAAAATCACATTAAAAAGTTATCGTCTGATTGCTTTAAAAAAAACTTCAAAGTTCAAGCATAAAAAAGAACTAGTTAAGAGGCATGAACCCATACACACTTGCGTACGAAGAAGGGTGGAAAGTGAAAATAGAAGAGAAACAAAGAGAAAGGAGAGTCAAGAGAGAAATAAAATTATCGACATATAAAAAGCTAATTATATGAAATTATACGGAATTATATGAAATTATACGGAATTCATTAGCCGACATATTTGAATTTTTATTTTTTTAACATTATTATCTTTTAATGGATACTCATATTTGAGTGGAAAGTCTGTCATATATATACTAACAGTATAGCCCAGCGTTGCTCGGGTGTAATGAAAGCTTTAAAACTAATCCATGGTCCTGGAGCTCAGACTCTTTGGACGTTGGCACCAAAGACTAAAAAGCAATAGTTGTTTCCAGTTAAAGCGAAACCGTAGACTGAAAGAAAAATGAATGGATGTAAGTCAAATTTGATTTCCTGGTATCGAAGTGTTTATCGTCGTAAACTGAATTTTGAAGGCTAAATAAGTCCTCTGAGTAAATGGCATCATGGCTGTGACTAAGAACTACAATTATACCTACTTAGAGCCAAACCCGAAGCAAAAACTAAAATAAAAGGGCTGAAAAAATATACATACAAGCAGATAAACAGACACACACACAAACATGTTGCTTTTATAAAAATATGTATATTATCGATTTTTTACACTATTGTAAGAACTGCAACCTTGAAACGTCTGAATATCGTTTCTTATGTCTTTGTCTATGAGTGTATCAAATTTGATTAAAATCGGACCACTCCTTCTATAACCCGATTTTTTCGATTATCGATTTTCGATATTTATCGGGGGTACCTCGACACAAAACCTAGGTAAGAAGACTCGCAGACGCTTACAGTACAACTGTGTAAATTTTCAAGAAAATCGGTTCAGACATTTAGGAATCTATAGGTAACGGGGACACACACACACACACACACACACACACACATACACAGAGTTGCATTTATAAATAACTTTATATATATATATATATATATATATATATATATATATAATAAAGAGACTTTCCACTTAAATGCGACTATCCATTACAAAATAATCATAACCTAACATTGCCTGGTGACGTGAGAGAAACATAGAAATTTCCGCGTCGCAATGTATTTTTAATTAAAAAAACAAATTTAATTATATGATTATATTATGCTCAGCAATATTTATTGTATTGAGCACTTTTAGGAAAAAAAAACAAATGCCAGAGAACTCGGAAGTGTAACACTGTTGGTTCTCTTCATCTGGATTTATATATATATATATATATAGAGAGAGAGAGAGAGAGAGAAAGAGAGAGGGAGAGAGAGAGAGAGAGAAAGATTTTGTTATTGCTGCATAGGACCAATACTTCCAAAATGTTAGCCATAATGCGGATTCTGTGATAATATCTAGAAACAATTGACCATCTTGTGTCAGGTTACCTGGTGTTAACACCCACTGAATATGACAAAAATGATAGTGTTATGATAGTGATAGTGTTTGCCAATACCTACATTGGAAAATATGCAACTTTTACGGGAAGGAAACTGTTACAGAGATGGACTTGTATAAGTACCTATTTTGGCAGCGTTGGATGATTTCAGCATAGACAAGATCGCAGAAATAATAAATGACACTGGTGAAATACCGGAAGATCCAAGTAGATCCAAGCCTTTATATATATATATATATATATATATATATATATATATAGAGAGAGAGAGAGAGAGAGAGGGAGAGGGAGAGAGAGAGAGTCTATTGGTAAGACACGTCTGGTCTAAAGACGGCATCTCCCTGGTGTTGAGACTATGCAGGTTAGATTGTTGCCGGAAGATAGATCTTTTCTAAACGATTTCTCAAACGATTAAGGCCAGTGGAAATTATAATGTAATGTTTAACTATATATATATCAAAAAGATAAACAGACTTTCCGCTCAAATACGAATATCCATTAAAAAAATAATAATGTTAAACATAAAAATTCAATATATATATATATATATATATATATATATATATATATATATATATATATATTAAATATTTGATATTCCCGCTCCCAAAAATAAAAAAATTACCACCTAGTCACTCAGCATATTTTTGTAAGGGGACTATCCATTTTTAAAAATGAGGCACTATTAGTAAACAAGGAACATAAAATGTTAAAAACATTATCTTTTCAACTTGAAGTCTTTCTCTGATGTAATCTGCACATCATGTCCAGACGGAATCATGATAGAGATGCCGGCAGCGTTGGATGATTTCAGCGTAGACAAGATCGCAGAAATAATAAATGACAAATGAAATACCGGAAGATCCAAGTAGATCCATTTTTATAGCACTGTCGAAGAAGCAAGGTGCAAACAAGTGTGAACTCCATAGGACATTCAGCTTAATGAGTCATGTAAAAAAATAAAAACTTATTATCCGAATTTTGACAAACAGATCGGGTAGCAGAATTAGACCGGAGATAGAACACGAATATTGCGAGTTCACCAAAGACACTAGAACAATGTTTATGCTCAGAGTACTATCAGAAAAAGCAATACAAATGCAGAAACATGTGTATCTGTGTTTTAAAGATTACGAAAAGAAATTCGATAAAGCAATCCACAAAGAACTGTTGGAAATGCTCAGAAACCGTGACGTAATTTAGAAGCATATTATAAGAACCTATATTGGCAGCAAACCGCCTGTGTATAGACAGAAAATGAGTTAAAAATATACAAAAATAGAAAGGGATTGGAGACAAGGATGTGCTTTCTCACCAAATTTATTCAACAGCAAGGCGATTTAGAGAGAATTAAAATTTCTACCATGATTCATTATGGGCGACCACAGTTTTAATAATATAAGATATGCAGATGAGACATTACTGATAACAGACACGGAAAAAACTACAAAATCTCCTATAGAAGGTAGCGAAGGAAAGCGAGAAGAAAGGACTAACAACTATAAGAAGACAGAAGACCTGGCATTTAGCAAAACACAAAGTGCGAATTACAAATTCTAAAGCATGGAACAGAAATACTTCTCTAGAAAAAAATAAAAAAAGAATAGAGTAATGAACGTTTCAGTTGAAAATGTCATGAAACCATTTCTAACCGTAGGATCCTGAAAAAAAAGTGTATAAAACAGAAATCAAATGAATAATAATAATAATAATAATAATAATAAGACATTGGAATGAAATTTAATTTGAATAAATGTGCTAAAGCTACAGTTTTACGTGAATCAATACAAGAAACATCCTCAATTAGCCTAGACCCTGCTGTAACAATAAAAGAATTGAAACCAGAAGAAGCTTATAAATACCTAGGTGTAAATGGGAGTGAAAACATTCACCATAAAAAAATGAAAGAAATAGTGCGTAAAGAGTACTATAGAAGGCTACGAATGATATTAAAAACTGAATTAAATTCACAGAACAGAGTTATGGCCATTAATAGCCTTGCAATCCCAGTTGTCCAATATAGCTTTAACATCTTAAACTGGACTCTAAACGACATCAGGCGAATGGATGCTAAAATAAGAAAGCTTCTTTCTAAGCATAAGATGCATCATCCAAAGGCTGATGTAGACCGTCTATACATACCCCGTAAAGAAGGTGGAAGAGGTCTTATTCAGCTGGAATTGTCATACAAGACAACAACTATTGGCTTACTAACATACATAGAAACAACAAAGGATTGGATGATACAATTAGTAAGGCAACATGAAGAAAGAAAGAAAAAATATTCAATAATAAAAGAAGGCAGTAAATACAAACAAGATTTACAGTTAGTAGATTCTGTAGAAAAGCAAAACAGAAGCCAAGAACCAATTATTGCGGCAAAAAATATGAAAATGAAAGCCAAAGATAAAGCTCTTGAAAAGATGAAACAGCGCTGGCAAGACAAACCTCTGCATGGCCAATATCCAGTACGTGCCAATAAATCCAATGTTGACAAAGTTAATACTCATCGATGGTTACGTGCATCTGGATTAAAGTCTGAAACTGAAGGATTTATACTTGCAGCACAAGACCAAAGTCTTTTCACGAGAAACATTCAGGCAAATATTATGCATAATAATATGGATCCAAAATGCAGGTTTTGTGATAAACACCAAGAAACAATAGACCACCTAATCTCAGGCTGTTCTGTGCTTGCCCCAAACGAATATAAAACTCGCCACGATAGAGTTGGGCAATATTTACATTGGGCAATATGCAAACATTATGGAAAAGCTGTAGGCAAACACTGGTATGAACATCACCCAGCACCGGTTACAAAAATAGAAGATGTAACCATTCTATGGGATTACACCATCTACACAGACAGAAAAATTGAAGCAAACAGGCCAGACATTATTGTTAAAAACCAGAAGGAGAAAACTTGTCTATTAATTGATATGGCTTGTCCAGCGGATTGTAACATAGCAATCAAGGAATTTGAAAAACTGTCAAAATATAAAGACCTGGAAATTGAAATAGAAAAAATGTGGAAATTGAAAACAAGAGTTGTGCCAGTGATAGTAGGTGCACTTTGGAATGATAAAAAATGGAACAAAACAACACATTGAAAGAATCCCTGGAAACCCCAGCTTAAGAGATATACAAAAAATTGTCTTATTAAGTACAGCCCACACACTAAGGAAAACTTTATCTATGTAATGCTGGGGATGATAGGGAAGATAGAAAAACATGAAATGGAGCCATAACAACACGCCGCTACCTGCCTTAAGTCTCCCCGCAGACTTGGTTGGTAGTGAGACCAAAGCAGAAATCGAAATATGATGAAAAATGACATAATAATAATAATCAGATCTATTAAATGCAGAAACGACGACAAGATGGTCAATACTCTGCCGATATTAAATAAGATAATGTTGACAAAACCCCGTACCACATCAGGCATTACGTAGTGCAGGGTTAAAAACTAAAATTTAAGATTTTGTTATTGCTGCATAGGACCAATACTTGCAAAATGTTAGCCTATGATGCAGATTCTGTGATAAAATCCAGAAACAATTAACCATCTTGTGTCAGGTTACCCGGTGTTAACACCCACTGAATATGACACTCGGCATGATAGTGTTTGCTATCTACATTGCAAAATATGCAACGTTTACGGGAAGAAAACTGTTACAGAGATGAACGTGTAATAACTTATGGGTCTTTACAACACCCGCAGACTGAAATAACCAAAATAATCCCCTAGATATCATGATCAAAGATCACAAAAACATTTCTTATTGACATGGCATTCCTTGCAGATTGTAATGTATTTTTGAAGATCTTTAAAATACTATGAAAATACAAAGATCTTGAAGGAGAATTCTAAAATCTAAAAATGGAACATGAGGACATCAGTAATTCCAGCCGTAGTTGTGTCATGGTGCCCTCCTACGAGGAATTAACTCTTCCTCTTGTTATATATTGATAACCTGCGTGACTTCCCGGAGAGCAGTCAACAGCGAGCAGTTAACGAGAGCTGTTAACGAAGGCAGTTAAAGACAGCTACTAGTCAGTTAATAAGCAGCGTAATAATACCTCCGGACTTTTTCTAGTTACTTATTATTAACACTTCCTTTGAATATCTTGTTTCTTGTTAAACTAATATACTGTTTTGAACCTACCTAATGTGTTCCGTGTCTTACTTCCGACGAAACCGGTCGCTACAATTGGCGATGAAGTTCTACAAGTTGTACGCATTGGTTTGATTAGAAAAGGTACTGATAGATTTATTGCTCGGGTGTAATGAAAGCTTTAAAACTAATCCACGGTCCTGAAGCTCAGACTCTGGATGTTGGCACAAAAGACTAAAAAGCAATAGTTGTTTCCAGTTAAAGCGAAACCGTAGACTGAAAGAAAAATGAATGGATGTAAGTCAAATTTTGATTTCCTGGTATCGATATCAAATAAGTATTTTTCGTCGTAAACTGAATTTTGAAGGCTAAATAAGTCCTCTGAGTTAATGGTATCATGGCTGAGACTAAGAATTGCAATTATACCTACTTAGAGTCAAATCCGAAGCAAAAACTAAAATAAAAGGGCTGAAAAAATAGACATACAGGCAGATAAACAGACACACACTTGCCTTATATATATATATATTATCAATTTTTTGTACTATTGTAAGAACTGCAACCTTGAAACTTCTGAATATCGTTTCTTATGTCTTTGTCTATGAGTGTATCAAATTTGATTAAAATCGGATCACTCTTTCTATAACCCGATTTTTTCGATCTCTCTTGTATATTTATCGGGGGTACCTTGACACAAAACTTAGCTAAGAACAGTCGCAGACGCTTATAGTACAACTGTGTAAATTTTCAAGAAAATCGTTTCAGACTTTTCGGAATCTATATGTAACGGACAAACACACACACACACACACACACACACACACACACACACACACACACACACACACACACAAAGTTGCATTTATAAATAAGTTTAGATGTGGGCGTTTTAAGTTTTCATTTTAATATTCAGTATAAAATGTAATGAAACCATTTCTGAACTGTTTTGGAACCGCAAGAAAATGTGTATGCAACAGAAACCCAAGGATATAATAATAATAATAATAATAATAATAATAATAATAATAATAATAATAATAAAGACAACAACAAAAATGTTAACAATAATAAAAGCATCAATGTTTGGAATTAATGAGAAATGATGTGTTCAAAATTCAAATTATTTCTGTTGTTTCATTTTATTCTAATTGTTGAAGCGTAAATTATAAAATAAAACAATATGAAATTTCAATTTGCAATTTATTAATTAATTTTAATTTCTAAACATTATAAAGCATTTTATTCTTGTTTGTATTGTAATTAATATTTTTTCTCTAACAAATGAAACGTATATCCTCCATCTTACATCTAGTTTGCTAAATTATTTCAAATTTTACGTAATTGCATCCCAAGCAATTTTATTTTGTTGTTTATTATATGACAAATTGTTTTGGGTTTTCCGGAAAGTTCACACCGATTTTCACACAAAATTTTATGTCATTAAATATTTATTCAACGAAAGATGTGGTAGATAAGAAATTAAGAATTAAAAGCAACTTTCTTCTTCACTTTTACAAAAATTCACAATGACGTGTGAAATCCTGGTTTCGCTAAATAGACAAAGGATTGACCATGTGCTTAAAGAAATACTCGAAACCGGATTTCGCGAGTAGATGTTAAATTGATATTCTGACCAATGGAAGCGATTTGCAAGTCTTAGCGATCCAGTGTGAAAAATCTAAATGCTATAAATACTTCGGTCATCGTCAGCCAGACAGTGAGGGATGAAAGCAGCAGAGACGACAATGTAACGGGAGAAGCTTCAAGTCTATCTGGACATTCGTCCTCTTTCTCCTTCTTTCTCGTTTGCTGATTCCTTTTACTTCTTCTTCTTCTCCATCCGATTAGTTTAAAAGCTTTCATTACACCCGAGCAATTAATCTATCAGTGCCTCTTTTAATCAAACCAATGCGTACAATTTGTTGTAGAACTTCGTCGCCGATTGTAGTAAGTAAGACACGGAACACATGAGGTAGGTTCAAAGCAGTATATTAGTTTAATAAGAAACAAGATATTCAAAGGAAGTGTTAATAATAAGTAACTAGAAAAAAGTAAGTCCGGAGGTATTATTACGCTGCTTCTTATACATATGTACGTACGCATAAAGTTGTTCCAACAAATTACTACTACTAACATTGCTTGATACCCTTAACTTTCTCAATGAACATTAACTACTACCTATTCGTGTTATTTCTTGTTTTAATAAATTTCTATAATAACATGAAAAATGTATACCTTTTTCTTCCACACTAATGTACACAAACCAAGCAACCTTCTGATGAAAGCCTTCTGATAATTCTGATGATAACTTTGGATAAAACTTATAAGCTGTAGGGAGCTCGGTTATGTCTGACACAAGGCCGAATTAATAAACATTAACCATCTCCCTACGAGTGCAATGGCGATCTCCGACGTCTGAAAAAGGACACACAATAGAAGAATCATTACTTTATTGACGAACCCTGACGTCCAAGGAACACGTATCCATCTTCTAAATTGGGAAACTACGGCGTGGAAAGAGAACACCTAATGGAAGGATGCGTTCTTCAGATGAACCATTTTGTTGCCTAACCTTTCGTTCATTTTTCCTTCAACTTAAATATTCAGTCTTCCCAGAATTTCGGTGGTTTCACGACAAATAACTCATAAAGGTGTTTTTTATGTCATCCAAAGAATTAACATTTTTACTGTTGAGTTTATTTTGCAAGGAAATGAATAAATGAAAATCTGAAGAAACAAAGTCTAGTGAATATGGTGGGTGGAATAACATATCCCAGACAAGCTGCAACATTTTTTGCGAGATAACCAAAGAAATATGAGGTCTGGCATTATACTGATAGAAAACAACACCTTTCCTGTTTGAAAATTCTAGACGTTTTTCTAGAATTACTGCCTTTAATTATGTCCCATTGCGAGCTTTTCAGAATCGTTTCAGAATTGATTGATTGGTTACATGGCAGAATATCATGGTATTCTTTCTAATCCCACCAGATGCAAAGCATGACATCCTTAGGGTGACGGACCTGCTTTGGGGGGCCTAAAGCTGGGTCATGTCTGCTGAACATTGTTGTAAACAATCCATTTCTCATCATCCGTCACAGTTTGTTTACAAAAGAAATAATTTTCATTGTTTATACAGAAAATCACATATAAATGTAATCCAAAAGGTTCTTTTCACAAAAAAGCAAAAAAAAAACAAAACAAAAAAAACATGTGCTAACCAAACATGGTAGCGACTTGAGTAACTGAGCTTGATCAAATACTTATGGATGGTGGATTTTGATAAATTTATTGTTTCTGCCAATTCCTCCATTGTGTAATGCGGGTCATTTTCAATCAAGTTTCTGATTTGGTTGTCATCCGTAGCTTGAGGCTACAATCACCAACTCTGAACTTAGCAAACCACTTCCCTACAGTTCTGACAGCTAAAGCACCTTCACTACACAGCACATATTTTTTTTGCTGCTTGTGAGGTTTTTTTTCCTTTATCGTATTAAAAAAGCATCAAGTGTCTAAAATGAACCTTATAATCTTCCACTTTCATAGAGTTGCAAAATTGACACGAATTAAGTCATTTTAAACTTTCTTCCTCAAGAGAAGGTTTGAAGTGTACTCTAATTGGAAATGTAAGCATATCTATCAAGAAATTTGTCACGTTCTAACATTTTGTGAGACATTTTTTCCTTTATGTTATAAAAAAAAAGCATCAATTGGAAATGTAAGCATATTATATCTTTCAAGAAATTTGTCACGTTCTAACATTTTGTGAGACATTTTTTCCTTTGTTATAAAAAAAAAGCATCAATTGGAAATGTAAGCATATTATATCTTTCAAGAAATTTGTCACGTTCTAACATTTTGTGAGACATTTTTTCCTTTGTTATAAAAAAAAAGCATCAATTGGAAATGTAAGCATATTATATCTTTCAAGAAATTTGTCACGTTCTAACATTTTGTGAGGCATTTTTTCCTTTATGTTATAAAAAAAAACATCAATTGGAAATGTAAGCATATTATATCTCTCAAGAAATTTGTCATGTTCTAACGTGTTGGAACATGAATGACTAAAAATCAGCAGGACGTTTCCAGACAGCCCAATACTTTAAGGAAAAAATGTATGCACAAAAAGATCATGTGGTACGAAAACACCATAGAAATTTAAGTACCCAAGCTTCATTCAGTACTTATGGATGGTGGATTTTGATAAATTTATTGTTTCTGCCAATTCCTGCATTATGTAATGCAGGCTATTCTCAATCAATGTTTTGATTTGGTCGCCATTTGTAGTTTGGGGAGATCTGCCTAAATGTTCTCCATCGATAAGGCTACAATCACCAACTCTAAACTTAGCGAACCACTTCTATACAGTTTTGTCAGCATACAGCATACTCTACCGGCCATAATTATTAGGCTACCCCAGTTTTTTTTAAGAAATGATGTATTTCATATTATTTTTCGTATTTATTGCAAAGTGGATAATTCTAAATGAAAATAGAATGGTTCTTTTGTTATTATTACTTTGCAAAATTTTACAAGGTAAGGAAGCAAAGATGAACTCTAATCACACTATCTTTTTTTTCATTCTTTCATTGATGAAACTGCAATATAGGTAATTATTAAATATTTATAAGTTCATTTGATGCACATGTTATTGTGCAGTATTAACAAAAGAACCATTTTATTTTCATTTACAATTATTCACTTGGCAATAAATACTAAAAGATAGTATGAAATACATAATTTTTTAAAACCACTGGTGTTATCTAATAATTATGGCCGGTAGTGTGTGTATATATATATATATATATATATATATATATATATATATATATATGTATGTATTTTGGATTTAAAGGCATTTTTGCCTTTATGGTAATAAAAAGCACCTAAAATGCTCCTCATAATGTTTCATTTTCATAGAGATACAAAATGGACACGAATTAAGTAATTTTAAATTTTTCTTCGCAAGAGATATTTTGATGTGTGCTCTATTCGGAAATATAAGAGCCGAGTTCGAATTCCAATTGAATTCATTGCATTCACTTACGCGCACATACCCTTGGGAAAGGTATTAATCCGTGTCTTCCTTCCAGTTATGGGTTAAATAACAGGACAGATTGGTTCTATAGCCTTGGTCGGCAACCAGTCTACCGCAGAAAGCAATGGCAACCTACTGCTGGATAATCTTCTGCCCAGTCAGTCATGTCTCTTTCGAGACATGATCGCCCAAGCGTGTATCACGTATGGCACTTAACTGACTGATTCTGTATTGACTGCGTGAAAACATGCCATACGTGATACATGCTTGGGCGATCATGTCTCGAAAGAGACATGACTGACTGGGCAGAAGATTATACCACAGTAGGTTGCCACTACAGTTTGCGGTAGACTGGTTGCCAGCCAAAGCTATAGAACCAAATTTGTCCTGTTATTCAACCCATAACTGAAGGGAAAAGACGGATTAGTACCTTTCCCAAAGGTATTTGTGCGTAAGCGAATGCAAGATATTCGACTCGAATTGGAACTCGGCTTCCCGATTGCTCGTTCCGTGCCCATATCCACTGCACCACAACGCCCATCTGTCGTCAATTAGTGCCGAATATATATATACACAGACAACGATCTTTATTGTAATAGAGAGGATATATATAGCGTATCGATGCAGCAAATAATTTTCTAAACATATACTGTTAAATATAAGAGACAATGAATGTCTATTATGTTTAATCATGAGCCGTTCTAAACGTCGTATTTTGGCTTTAATTTCAGGTGAAAATAAAGACAAAAATTCTCCAACATTTGGATAATTTTTTATTAATTTGGTTCTAAGCTTTCGGCTCACATGAGCCATCTTCAGAGAGGTTGTTAAGACGGTAACACAATAACATCCACCATCAGCGAAGATTTTATTTTGTGTTGACATAAAACTCCGCTTGGCAACGGCAATAGTTACCAAAAATAACAAACGCAGTTCGCATATTTGCAATATGGTTCTATGACCTCACACCGCGTGATAACGCAAAATGACAACAGAACCATGTATTCAAATGCAATGTAATGTGTTATGACCAGATTTAAATGTGATTTTATTAAGTGTGGATTGTTTGAATTTAATGTAGATGGCCTCCAATATCTCAAGGTTCTTTTTACTCTGCGTATGAGTAAGGATCATTGTATTGTTGACTAAACTCTCTCTGATATATATATATATATATATATATATATATATATATATAGTACTGTTCAAAAGAATTAGGACAAGAATTATGTTATCTTTTATGAAGCCTCAAAATAGAGTTTAAAATCACCCCTGTCCTAACATTTTTGCACACTACCGGTTGTGTGCAAAAGTATTAGGACAGGGGGTGATTTTCCTAAAAACCTCACTGAAATTCAATTAAAGGGCGAAAAGCCAAGTAAATTGCTAATAAATATTGATTATTTAAAACTAGGTGCAAAAGAAATGTATTAAAAGGAAGTTATATTTGATTGTTCCTATTTTCTATTAAACAAGTTCTTTTGAAACTACTCATTATTCTATTATCGTTGGATATGACAGACTTTTTTCTTATTCCGCCCCTCTCGAATTGATGAATGTTAATTCGCAAGACACACTATGGGAACAAATACAAGCTGCTTGGCAGGAAATACCGTTAGATACATTGAAGAAGCTTGCGATGTCAATGCCTGGCAGAATGAAGGCTGTGATCAAAGCAAAAAGTCTTTTATACTAAATATTAAATTTATTTTGTAACAAATATTTTTTCTTGTTAAAGCATTTGTTAAGTAAATCAAATAAAATTACTTTAATGAAATTGTTTATTTTCTATCAATATGACTCATAAAAGATAAAATAGTTCTTGTCCTAATACTTATGCACAGTACCGTATGTATCGTATTATTTAGTAGTAATTAGAGGGGGATCAGTTTATTACGCCATAACAATAGAAAACACATCCCCGAATTTATGCCCTGTAGAAGATTTAATCATGTTTCCAACTATTAATTAAATTGTTTATTTTCTCTCAATATGCCCCATAAAAGATAAAATATTTCTTGTCCCAATAGTTTTGCACTGCACTATATATATATATATATATATATATATATATATACTCGTAATAATAATAACAAGAAGAGCTTTATGTAATGAAATAAAAGTTATTGAAAATCGCCTCAAGACACCACTCATGGTAGAAACCTAGGTCGCGTAATAACTCGTTTACAAATGGAATATATATATGACTACATATATATATATATATATATATATATATATATATATATATATATTGTTGGGACGCCCGCGCCTATTCGGCTATAATAGACCATTACTTTACATAGTAATGGAATACCATTACTATGTAAAGTAATGGTGGCATCTACGTTGGGTAGAGAGTGTGCCGAGCAGCCGATCGACAAGTCAGTCGTAGACTTCCGGTGACGACCCGGAAGTACCCATTGCTCATACTACGTCTTACGACGATTGAGACGATTAAACTTTATTCTTGTATTGGATACTAATAACCTTTATAAATACTATTTTCACGGAATACAACAATTAACCTATTCCTGTTGTTGAGTTATTTATTCTTACTCTCGACATAACATATATATATATATATATATATGACTACATATATATATGGATATATATATATATATATATAGATATATATATATATATGACTACATATATATATATATGGATATATATATATATATATATGACTACATATATATATGGATATATATATATATATATATATATATATATATGACTACATATATATATATGGATATATATATATATATATGACTACATATATATATATATGGATATATATATATATATATATATATATATATATATATGACTACATATATATATATATATATATATATATATATATATATATATATATATATAGCTACAATCGTAATAATAAGAAGACGAAGAGATTTATGGAAAATGTGTGTGATTTTAGTTCATTATTATTATTTTTTGATAATATTCATAAGAATCCGTTTCTCACGAAAAACGAAACCAAAGAAAAAAAAAGTAAGGAACAGAAAAATCCCATCACGAATATGAGTTCGGGTATTAAAAAAAATAAAAATAAAAATAAAACAATCGTTGGAAAACAAAAATACCCACCACCCAGAAAATCAGAGAATGTCTTTCTGCTCGGTAAGCATTTATTTCGTCAGCTTTTGAAAAGCTGCCGGCATCGCATGTCGTCGACCAGGCAATTTTTTATTGTTTTTCTTATGTTTCATTATTGAGGAATTTGCCGACGTTAGACGAAGGATTACATCTATTAGATCAAGATCGTTGAAGATCAAGATCTTTGAAGTACAAATATAACAGATAACTTAAAAATATTTTGAATTAAAACATTGCGAAATGATAGATAATAATATGAATAATAATGAACTAGACCCTAAATGACATCAGACGAATGGATTAAAAAACAAGAAAGCTTCTTTGTAAGCATAACATGCATCATCCAAAAGTTGATCCACACCGTCTATTCATACCCATAAAGAAGGTGGAAGGAGTCTTTTTCAACTAGAATTGTCATACAAGACCACAGCTATTGGCTTTCTAACATACATGGAAACAATAAAGGACTGGAATATACAACAGAAATCAATGGGATAATAATAATAATAATAATAATAATAATAATAATAATAATAGTGTAACACATTCCTGGATCTTAAAGACATTAAATATATACAAGATATCACCCGTCATCATCACTTTCATCAAACAATGCATGTCGATATGGAAAACAATCCTTTACCTCAATCATATAAATGGTACCTATATGTCTGGTGAAATAAACATCAAAAGAGGTATATTTCAAGATTACTCTGTGTCTCCCTTACTATTCTGCATATCATCAATAGCACTAATCAGTCAACTTAAAAGACAGAATGTGGTTATAAAAATAGCCCAAAAGAAAATAAGCCATCTATTTTACATGGATGACTTAAACTTGTATGCTAAGAATGATAACGAGCTGGAAGGTTTTTCTGCAAACTGTAAAATGCTTCAGTGAAGACATTTGAATGAAATTCAATTTGAATAAATGTGCTAAAGCTACAGTTTTACGTGAATCGCTACAACAAACATCCTCAATTAGCTTAGACCCTGCTGTAACAATAAAAGAATTAAAGCCAGAAGAAGCTTATAAATACCTAGGTGTAAATGAGAGTGAAAACATTCATCATAAATAAATGAAAGAAATAGTGCGTAAAGAGTACTACAGAAAGCTAAGACTGATATTAAAAACTGAATTGAATTCTCAGAACAGAATTATGGCCATTAATAGCCATGCAATCCCAGTTGTCCAATATAGTTTCAACATCTTAAACTGGACTCTAAACGACATCAGGAAAATGGATTGTAAAACAAAAAAGCTTCTTTCTAAGCATAAGATGCATCATCTAAAGGCTGATATCGACCGTTTATACATACCTGTAAAGAAGTTGGAAGAGTTCTTATTCAGCTAGAATGTCATACAAGACAACAACCATTGGCCACTAACATACATAGAAACAACAAAGGACTGGATGATACAATTAGTCAAGCAACATGAAGAAAGAAAGAAAAAATAGTCAATAATAAAAGAAGGCAGTAAATACAAACAAGATTTACATTCTGTAGATTCTGTAGAAAAGCAAAACAGAAGCCAAGAACCAACTATTGCGGCAAAAAATATGAAAATGAAAGCCAAAGATAAAGCTCTTGAACAGATGAAACAACGCTGACAAGACAAATCTATGCATGGCCAATATCCAGAACGTGCCAATAAATCTAATGTTGATAAAATTAATACTCATCGATGGATACGTGCATCTGGATTAAAGTGTGAGACTGAAGGCTTTATTTTTGCAGCGCAAGATCAAAGACTTTTTACAAGGAACTTTCACTAGGAACTTTCAGGCAAATATTATACATAATAATAATGTGGATCCAAAATGCAGGTTCTATGATAAACACCAAGAAACAATAGACCATCTAATCTCAGGATGTTCTGTACTTGCTCCAAGAGTGGGGCAATATTACATTGGACAATGTGAAAACACTATAGAAAATCTGTAAACAAACACTGGTATGAACATCACCCAGCACCGCTTACAGAAATAGAAGATGTAACCATTCTATGGGATTACACCATCTACACAGACAGAAAAATTGAAGCAAACAGGCCAGACATTATTGTTAAAAACCAGAAGGAGAAAACTTGTCTATTAATTGATATGGCTTGTCCAGCGGATTGTAACATAGCAACCAAGGAATTCGGAAAACTGTCAAAATATAAAGACCTGGAAATTGAACTAGAAAAAATGTGGAAATTGAAAACAAGAATCGTGCCAGTGATAGTAGGTGCTCTTGGAATGATAAAAAAATGGGACAAAACAACACATTGAAGGAATCCCTGGAAACCCCAGCTTAAGAGATACACAAAAAATTGTCTTGTTAAGGACAAGCCAACACACTAAGTAGAACTTTGCCTATTTAACGCTAGAGATGTTGTGGAGATATGAAAAAACATGAAATGGAGTCATAACAACACACCACGACATGCCTTAGGTTTTATTGCAGATTTGTTACGATTCGAAGTATGCTGAAAAATGACAACATAATAGTCTTAACTAAACCCTAAATGACATCAGACGAAAAATAATAATAATAATCTTGAGTTAAATCCTAAATGACATTAGACGAATGGATTTAAAAACAAGAAAGCTTCTTTCTATGCCTAACATGCATCATCCAAATGTTGATGCACACCGACTGCCGGAGTTAGCCGAAGGATTACATCTATTAGACCAAGATCGTTGAAGATCAAGATCATTGAAGTGCAAATAAAACAGATAACTTAAAAATATTTTGAATTAAAACATTGCGAAATGATAGATAATAATATTAATAATAATGAACTAGACCCTAAATGACATCAGACGAATGGATTTAAAAACAAGAAAGCTTCTTTGTAAGCATAACATGCATCATCCAAATGTTAATCCACACCGTCTATCCATACCCATAAAGAAGGCGGAAGAAGTCTTTTTCAGCTTGAATTGTCATACAAGACCACAACTATTGGCTTACTAACATGCATGCAAACAATAAAGGACTGGATTATACAACAGAAATCAAAGGGTTAATAATAATAATAATAATAATAATAATAATAATAATAATGAGCTGGAAGGTCTTCTGCAAACTGTAAAATGCTTCAGCGAAGACATTGGAATGAAATTTAATTTGAATAAATGTGCTAAAGCTACAGTTTTACGTGGATCAATACAAGAAACATCCTCAATTAGCCTAGACCCTGCTGTAACAATAAAAGAATTGAAACCAGAAGAAGCTTATAAATACCTAGGTGTAAATGAGAGCGAAAACATTCACCATAAAAAAATGAAAGAAATAGTGCGTAAAGAGTACTATAGAAGGCTACGAATGATATTAAAAACTGAATTAAATTCACAGAATAGAGTTATGGCCATTAATAGCCTTGCAATCCCAGTTGTCCAATATAGCTTTAACATCTTAAACTGGACTCTAAACGACATCAGGCGAATGGATGCTAAAACAAGAAAGCTTCTTTCTAAGCATAAGATGCATCATCCAAAGGCTGATGTAGACCGTCTATACATACCCCGTAAAGAAGGTGGAAGGGGTCTTATTCAGCTGGAATTGTCATACAAGACAACAACTATTGGCTTACTAACATACATAGAAACAACAAAGGATTGGATGATACAATTAGTAAGGCAACATGAAGAAAGAAAGAAAAAATATTCAATAATAAAAGAAGGCAGTAAATACAAACAAGATTTACAGTTAGTAGATTCTGTAGAAAAGCAAAACAGTAGCCAAGAACCAACTATTGCGGCAAAAAATATGAAAATGAAAGCCAAAGATAAAGCTCTTGAAAAGATGAAACAGCGCTGGCAAGACAAACCTCTGCATGGCCAATATCCAGTACGTGCCAATAAATCCAATGTTGACAAAGTTAATACTCATCGATGGTTACGTGCATCTGGATTAAAGTCTGAAACTGAAGGATTTATACTTGCAGCACAAGACCAAAGTCTTTTCACGAGAAACTTTCAGGCAAATATTATGCATAATAATATGGATCCAAAATGCAGGTTTTGTGATAAACACCAAGAAACAATAGACCACCTAATCTCAGGATGTTCTGTGCTTGCCCCAAACGAATATAAAAATCGCCACGATAGAGTTGGGCAATATTTACATTGGGCAATGTGCAAACATTATGGAAAAGCTGTAAACAAACACTGGTATGAACATCATCCAGCACCGGTTACAGAAATAGAAGATGTAACCATTCTATGGGATTACACCATCTACACAGACAGAAAAATTGAAGCAAACAGGCCAGACATTATTGTTAAAAACCAGAAGGAGAAAACTTGTCTATTAATTGATATCGCTTGTCCAGCGGATTGTAACATAGCAACCAAGGAATTTGAAAAACTGTTAAAATATAAAGACCTGGAAATTGAAATAGAAAAAATGTGGAAATTGAAAACAAGAGTTGTACCAGTGATAGTAGGTGCACTTGGAATGATAAAAAATGGAACAAAACAACACATTGAAAGAATCCCTGGAAACCCCAGCTTAAGAGATATACAAAAAATTGTCTTATTAAGTACAGCCCACACACTAAGGAAAACTTTATCTAGAAGATAGAAAAACATGAAATGGAGTCATAACAACACGCCACTACCTGCCTTAGGTCTCCCCGCAGACTTGGTTGGTAGTGAGACCAAAGCAGAAATCGAAATATGATGAAAAATGACATAATAATAATAATAATAATAATAATAATAAGAAGAAGAAGAAGAAGAAGAAGAAGAAGAAGAAGAATTCAATTGAATTCTCAGAAAAGAATTACGGCCATTTTTAACCTCGTCATTCCAGTAGTTCAATACAGTTTCAAAATCTTGAACTTGGTTCGAAATGCCATCAGACGAATGGATTCTAAGACAACAAAGCTTCTTTATAAGTACAGGAAGAACATTACAAGAAACAAAGAAATATAATTTTAATCATTTAAAGAGAGAGAGAGAGAGATAAAGAGAAATAATGTAGAGAACGAGAAAGAGAGATGGAGTGAAAGAGAAAGAGTGAGAGAGACAGCGAAAGAGAGAAAAGGCGATTAAGAAAGACAAAGCAAAACAAATATAGAAAAAATAAAGACAAACAACAAGGAAAGAAGAAAAATAAAAAGGAAAGAAAGGGAAACAAACAAAAACAAAACATCATTTACTCAATGTTGTTTATTTGACATTAAATTGTGTCAATTGGTGTTCTCCATTGCTTGCTTAGCCCTTTCGGCTAACCTGATGAATATACAAGTCAGTCAGTTAAGTGCCATACGTGATACATGCTTGGGTGATCATGTCTGAAAAGAGACATGACTGACTGGGCAGAAGGTTATCCCGCAGTAGGTTTCCATTGCTTTCTGCGGTAGACTGATTGCCGACCAAGGCTATAGAACCCAGTCTGTCCTGCTATTTAACCCATAACTAGAAGGAAGAGACGGATTAATACCTTTCCCAAGGGTATTTGCGCGAAAGTAAATACAGTCTATATACAAGAATATAGAAGAGCAATACAATCTATATACAAGAATATACAAGAGCAATCCTAAATTTAAAAGTTTGGAAAACCAATGACATTATTGCTATTGTATATAAATACTTGTTACAAAATAAAACCTATCATTTAACTCGATAGAGTCTTTCAGAGGACGAAACATGTCGGCCAAGTTAAGTGTTTCTTTTGCTTTTATTCATAAATAAACAGGAATGAATGAATGAATGAATGAAAGAGGAAAAAATGAAAAAGAGAGAAGAGGAAAAAATGAAAAAGAGAGAAGAGGGACTGAAAAAGAGAGAAGAGGGACTGAAAAAAAAGAACAGTGACTACAAAAGAGAGATGAGAAACTTAAAAAGAGATAGAAGGAAATGAAAATGAGAGAATCGGGAATGAAAAGGAAAGAAGAGGGACTGAAAAAGGGGGTAGAGAGAATTAAAAAGAGAGAAAAGGGAATGAAAAAGAAAAAGAGACTGAAAAATAAAGAAAAAACTGAAAAAGATATAGAAGGGAATGAAAAAAGAGAAGAGGGACCGAAAGAGGGATAGAGGTGAATGCAAAAGAGAAAAAGGAAAGAAAAATGAAAAGGTGATGAAAAAGAAATGAGAGGGACTGAAGAAAAGATAGAAGAGAATGAAAAAGAGAGAAGAGGGAATAAAGAAAAGAGAGAAGAGGGAATGAAAAGAGAGATGAGGGAATGAAAAGAGAGAAGAGGGAATGAAAAGAGAGATGAGGGAATGAAAAACAAAGAAGAGGGGCTGAAAAAGAAGAGGGGCTGAAAAAGAAGAGGGGCTGAAAAAGAGAGAACAGAGACTGATAATGAAATAGAAATGAATGATAAAGAGAGAGCAGGGAATGAAAAAAGAGAAGTGTCACTGAAAAAGGGATAGAAAGGAAATAAGAAAGAAGAGGTGATGAAAAAAGAGAAGGGGTACTGAAAAAGAAATAGAAGGGAATTTAAACGAGAGAAGAGGAAATGAAAAAGAAGGAAGAGGAGCTGAAGAAAAGAGAATAGAGACTGAAAAAAGATAGAAGTGAATGAAAAAGAGAGAAGAGGGAATCAAAAAGAAAGAAGAGGGACTGAAAAAGAAAGAACAGGATCTAAAAAAGAGAGACAAGTCGCCGAAAAAGAGATATATGGGAATGAAAATTAAAGAATAGGGAATGAAAAAAAAAAGACTGAAAAAAGAGTAGAGGGAATAAAAAAAAGGAAAGAAAATAAATGAAAAAGAAAGAAAAAACAGAATAGGTCTGAAAAAGAGATAGAAATGAATGAAAAAAGAAAAGAGGGAATGAAAAAGAGAAGGACTGAAGAAGATATAGAAATGAATGAAAAAAGAGAAGAGGGAATGAAAAAGAGAGAAGGACTGAAAAAGATATAGAAAGAAATGAAAAAGAGAGAAGAGGGAATGAAAAAGAGAGAAGGATTGAAAAAGAGATAAAAATGAATGAAAACAGAGAAGAGTGACTAAAGAATTGACGGAAAGAGTGACGAGGGAATGAAAAAGAAAGATTAGAGACTTAAAAAGACATAAAAGGAAATGAAAAGGAGAGAAGTGAGAGTGAAAAAGGAAAAGAGTTACTATAAAAGAGAGAAAAAGGTAGTGAAAAACACATAGAAAGGAATAAAAAAGAGAGAAATACAAACGAAAAAGAAAGAAGAGGGACTGAAAAAATAGATAGAAGGGAATGAATAAGAGAGAAAAGAGTATATAAAAAAGAGAATAGAGGGTGAAAATGAGAAAGGAGAGAAAAGAAAGTGTGAAAAAGAGATAGAGGTGAATGAAAAAGAGAAAAGAGGGAATGAAAAAGAGAGGTGAATAACAGAGAGAAAAGAGGGAATGAAAAAGAAAGAAGTGGGAGTGAAAAGAGAAAAGAGGAAATGAAAAAGAGAAAAGAAGGAATAAAAAAGAAGGAAGAGGGAATTAAAAAGAGAAAAGAAGAAATGAAAAAGAAAGAAAAGGGAATGAAAAAGAAAAAAGAGGGAATGAAAAAGAAAGAAGTGGGAGTGAAAAAGAAAAAATAGGAAATGAAAAAGAGGAAGAGGCAGTGAAAAAGAGATAGAGGTGAATAACAAAGAGAAAAGAGGGAATTTAAAAGAGAAAAGAGGGAATAAAAAAGAAAGAAAAGGGAATGAAAAGAGATAGAGGTGAATAAAAAAGAGAAAAGAGGGAAGAATGAAAAAGAAAGAAGGGGGAATGAAAAAGAAAGAAAAGGGAGTGAAAAAGAGATAGAGGTGAATAAAAAAGAAAAGAAAAGAGGCAATGAAAAACAAAGAAGAGAGAGTGAAAAAGAGAAAAGAGGAAATAAAAAAGAGAAAAGAGGGAATGAAAAAGAGAAAAGAGGGAATTAAAAAGAAAGAAAGAAAGAAAAATGAAAAAGAAAAGAAAAGGGAAGAAAAAAGAAAAAAGAGGGAATGAAAAAGAAAGAAGGGGGAGTGAAAAAGAAAAAAATAGGAAATGAAAAAGAGGGAGAGGCAGTGAAAAAGAGATAGAGGTGAATAACAAAGAGAAAAGAGGGAATTTAAAAGAAAGAAGTGGGAGTGAAAAGAGAAAAGAGGAAATGAAAAAGAGAAAAGAGGAAATGAAAAAGAGAAAAGAGGGAATGAAAAAGAGAAAAGAGGGAATAAAAAAGAGAAAAGAGGGAATAATAAAGAAAGAAGAGGGAATTAAAAAGAGAAAAGAGGAAATGAAAAAGAAAGAAAAGGAAATGAAAAGAGATAGAGGTGAATAAAAAAGAGAAAAGAGGGAATGAAAAAGAGAAAAGTGGAAATGAAAAAGAAAGAAAAGGGAGTGAAAAAGAGATAGAGGTGAATAAAAAAGAGAAAAGAGGCAATGAAAAACAAAGAAGAGAGAGTGAAAAAGAGAAAAGACGAAATGAAAAAGAAAGAAGAGGGAGTAAAAAAGAGAAAAGAGGAAATGAAAAAGAAAGAAGAGGGAATGAAAAAGAAAAAATTAAAAATAAAGTAGAGGGAATAAAAAAGTGAAAAGAGTGAATGAAAAAGAAAGAAGAGGGAGTAAAAAAGAGAAAAGACGAAATGAAAAAGAAAGAAGAGGGAATGAAAAAGAAAAAGAGGGAATGAAAAAGAGACAGAGGTGAATAAAAAAGAAAAAGAAGGAATGAAAGGTTTGATAGGGAAGACAAGGCGTATATGAAACGAATGAAAAGAGAGTGCACAGTGCAAGGGAGCGAAGGGCAAATAATCTTAAAGAGTAAGCAAAGAAAAAGAGAAAGAGAAAGACAGCTTGTGTGTGTGTGTGTGTGTGTGTGTGTGTGTGTGTGTGTGTGTGTGTGTGTGTGTGTGTGTCCAAAGAGAGGAAGAGAGAGAGCAAGATAGAGAGAGAGAGGGAGAGAGAGAGCAAGAAAGAGAGCAAGAAAGAGAGAGAGAGAGAGCAAGAGAGAGAGAGAGAGAGCAAGAAAGAGACGAAAAGAAAGGGACAAAACAAAAATGGCCGCTCCTTTTGCTTGATTTTCTTTCCTTTAAGCTCTCTTGTTTATTTTGTTTTTCTCTTTGCGTTTCCATTATTCCACACTAATTGCTTTTTCTACAATCGAGATCTTTTCAAAATGCAAAAGTAACCATTTATACTTTGAAACATCTTACATTATTTTTCTCTTTTCTCGGCATTCTACTGTCACTCATACGCAGTTACAGCGAATTTTGAAATTGGAATTTGTTGAGTTCTATCTGACACCACAGGCTGCCATCATTTTTGTTTTTAAATATTCTTGCATTTTTCAAAACGCCTGCAAGCACATTTAACTATAACATTCCTCTTTTTACAATTTTAATTTCTCTTTTTGCAGAGTTTATGCATTACCGACATAAATTTCTAAACACTATTTGAAAATCTTGTTTTATAATTAATATTTCATTTCTGAAATTTTCATTCCTATAATGGCTAACTTCCGGTAAGAATCATGCGTCAACAGGTCCTTTTATCTAAACTTATTTATAAATGGAACTTTGTCTGTGTGTGTGTGTGTGTGTGTGTGTGTGTGTGTGTGTGTGTGTGTGTGTGTCCGTTACCTATAGACTCCGAAACGGATGAACCGATTTTCTGGAAAATTTACTCAGTTGGGGCTATACTGCTAATTTTTAATAAAGTAAATTGTAAAGAAATTAATTTTTTAATAAAGTAAATTGACATATTAAAGAATAATTCAATGAAACCCATTTGTTTTTAACTGTTTTTTTTCATAAAGTAAATAGAAAATTTCGAAAAAATGAAACAGTTTTTTAAATTATTTTTAAGAAAGTATATCATATTGTCATTTTTTTGATGAAGTAAATCGACATTCTAAAATATTTTTTATAAAAAATAATTTAATATTTTACGATATACTTTATAAAAAATAATTAAAAACTAAAAACCCGTTCATATTTTAATATTTACTTTATAGAAATAATTAAAAACAAAAAACTCGTTCATATTCTACATAACGTCTTTTGCCTTATTTCAAAGAAAGACTGTTTTATTAAGGTTTTAATCCTTGATAATTTACTTTTATTCGGTTATAAAATAGGCTATATTTTTCTGGTGCTGAGTTGTCCCGGTGTTGAGTCGGCGGTGTCGAGTTGTCCCTTCCCGCGGTTGGGAGGATATTGGAGACTTCAATATGGTGGCCTTCCTTATGAGTAAGGTTTCTTTACCAAGTTCTAGTGTTATCTTTGCCTTTCTGACAGCAGTGCCATCGCAGCACACTACCACACACGGGACTGGCTACAGCGGACAGCGGATTTCACTGTGGGGAGAACCAACGTAAAATGGGACCCACTGTTAGGCCCCCCAAAAGTATTGTTTCGTCCACTTCACTTAAAACTGGTATTACGAAACAATTTTTCACAACTCTAGATAAGAACCCTGCGGCTTTCAAATGCTTTCAAGCCATCTTTTCTTCAATCATCTACTGTTTAATAATCAGAGTATCTCCTCAGATAGATAGACTAAACTATCGCCCAGTTCACACTCCACCCACGTCTATTGAATAGGTGAAGAGGCCCATCCCTTGTTTCCTGTTTAGGATGTGGTTTCCGGTTTTTCTATTTTCCAATCTTTTCACTCTTTTTTTTTTATTTTATTTTATTTTTTTTTTCAATTGGAGTAGATAGACTAAACTATCGCCCGGTTTACACTCCACCCACATCTATTGAACAGGTGAAGAGGCTCATCCCTTGTTTCCTGTTTAGGATGCGGTTTCCGGTTTTCTCTTTTCCAATCTTCTCACTTTTTTTTCTTTTTTTTTTCCAATTGGACTAGATAGATCTATCTATCACCCAGTTCACACTCCACCCATGTCTATTGAACAGGTGAAGAGGCTTGTCCCTTGTTCCCTGTTTAGGATGTGGTTTCCGGCTTTCTCTTTTCCGATCTTTTCACTATTACATAGCCCCCTGCACATCAGTGGCATTACCGCCTTGCTTGGGGTGATACGATTAAAAAAAAAAAAAAAGATATGATTATCTAATAAAAATAACATTAAGTAATAATATTTGTTTCAAATCAGATTAATTAAAGTTTTAAAATAATAATTTACTATTTACTTTATAGAAATAATTAAAAACAAAAAACTCGTTCACATTTTACATAACGTCTTTTCAAATGCCTTATTTCAAAGAAAAACTGTTTTATTAAAGTTTTAATCCTTGATAATTTACTTTTATTCGGTTATAAAATAGACTGTTGTTCACGTTAGATAATGCGCTGTCTCCCAGAAACTGTAACTAAGATCCGCTGAGCAGGCGTCTGGAATAGGGATTAGCTAATTGCCTTGGTAGACGGGTATCCTCAAATACGAGTGGCCAGCGATTATGTGTAGTGTTCAGTTCTTTTTACGACCATGAAGGCTATATTTAGACACAGAGGAAGTATGGCGAAACACCTTGGTCCACGTTTCCCTAATGTTTACATGTCACACGTAGAAAGCACAGTTTTCGAAAAATTAACAAACCGAAAATATACGTCCGCTACTTTTCATTTTAGCGGAGAACAAAAACGAAATTGATAATCTTAACAATACATTAAAAAAGAAATTCCGTCCCCAACTTCACATATGAGTTTAGACAAAAAAAATAACTCCCATTCTTAGATGTCCTTGTTGAGTCTTGTAATAATACATTCATTATAAAAAAAAAACATCAGTAAAAATTCTGGTCACCTTAATTTTACTAGTCAATATACTCTTACATATAAAATTGGTGTTATTAAAAATTTCCTTGCTCGCTTTTCTTCAAAGAACTTCATAACTAAAAAAAAAAAAACACTTACCAACAACGGATTTCCAAATTATTTGGTTGACTACCGCAGTAGACATTTTATTTGAAACTTGACTAATAACAATAAAAACACGCGGATAAAAACAATAACATTAATATTTTCTGAAAAAACCAAATGTATAGCAATTATAAATAGGATGAATCATCACTTCGAAACATCATCCACAAATACGCAACTTCCATTGTCGTTAAAAAAAAAATGAATTATCTATTACACAAAATTTAAAACTGCTAACCTTATCATGAAAAAAAAAAAACATTTCATCGGCAAAATTTAAACTACAGCGAACCAATATTACTTACGAATTAACACGTTCTTTTGAAGAACTGCGTTCTTAATCCACCCAATTTCGTAAATAATTATATCGGCCAAGCAACTACGAAATTGACTCTAAGATTCACGCTGCATCTCTCAGAACAGAGCTCAGTTCGATCTGATTTAAACACACACGGAGACCTACCAAAACCTATCCGTAACATACTTATCGACAACACAAAAACAATAGCCTCATTCACATACAAACAAAGACTAAAAATAATGGAAGCACTATTTATAAAAAGAAAAACCCAACACTCAACAACATCAACTACGACCACGATAACTTATTGATGTTTTCAAAAAAAAAAAAAGAAAAAAAAATCATAGGATCACATTAATCGTTACATAAAAAATTAACCATCACACATTGACAGCTACTTTTAATAAAACCTGCATAAAAGAGACATTGCTGCCCAAATAGGCAATATACAATATTTGAGCAGGCGTTCCTTTAACATATTAAAGGTATATTGGCACACTAATAATGAAGTTTACAGTGAGAAAGTGTATAAGTTTTTATCATACAGGGTGTCCATAAAGTCCGTATGCACTTAAACAAATTATAACTTTATTTGTATTTGTGATAGAAATAATCTCTAAAAATGTTATAAAGTTTAATGTTTCAATAAGATGGAGCTCTTTGTCACTTTGCTCTGCGTGTTAGACAGTTTCTAAATCAGGAATTTCCTATCAGATGGATCGGAAAGGGTAAACCATTTTATTGACCTCCACGTTCGCCAGGTTTGACTCCATTAGATGTTTTTGTGCGGACATGAAAAACCAATTATGTATACAATCGAACCTAGTTCATTAGAAGATTTGAAAGCTAAAAAAATTAATTTCAAGCATGGCTGTAAATCAATTGGCAAATGTTTTCCGTGAACTGCAAAAGCGTATTACTTTTTGTATTGCTAATGATGGTAAACATGTGGAAACTTAAATAAAATTTCAATAAAACCGTAAAAAATATAGATTTACTTCTTTCTAATCCATTTTACAAATTATTTCTATCGCAAACACAAATAAAGTTATAAATTTTTTAAAGTGCACACGAACATTATGGACCCCTATATATATATATATATATATATATATATATATATATATATATATATATATAACTTTTAATATATATATATATATAACTAAAGAATACCGAGTGAGCTAGACAGACCTACATAGGTTTCACCTAAACGGATCGTCAAGGAAAGATTACTCGTGTCGGAGTTTTTTCTTTGGGCTACGTGCCGACTCGATTCGAACCCTTTTGGTTGATGTTCATGTACTTAGCTCTTTCTTTTGTTAAAACCATTTTCCCCTTCTTTGTAGATTCGTGGAAGGTTTTTCGTCACGAGTATAGTTATAATCTCTCTTATATATATATATATATATAGAGAGAGAGAGAGAGATAGACAGACAGAGAGAGAGAGAGAGAGAGAGAGAGAGAGAGAGAGAGAGAGAAAGTTAGCACAAAATCTCAAGTCATTCTGGCCTAGATTATGAATTTTGAGCTCTGTGATCTTTTTTGATAATATCCAGCCAAAGTTTTCCACTCACTCCCAGAAACCCCTTCGTTTTGCTCAACATAATGCATTATGAACCACATGTTAGCCCTGTGGGTGTTAAAAAAAGACAGATATGTCTGAGCCAGCGCCCGCAACAGGGATTAAGTAACCACCTGATTAGAAGGATCTACTCAGGAACGTGCTGCTAGCCAATATATTAAATATAGCATGGATCTTTTATTAGAAGCTAGCTCCCCAGGTCTAAATAAACTTTGTTTGAAACCAAGTGGGGTAGAGCTTTAAAACTTTTTCTTTGTTCCGGGGGGGGGGGGCGGAATGTTTCCCCTTAGGAATCCCAAGTGAGAAATTACATTCGACATCTGAAGATATAAGGAAAAACAAGTCAAGATGTTTATTTTCCGCTTGACCGTAAGAGAATTTCAAAAATAAACTTTTTAGTGATAAAAATACAAAGAAAGAGAAATTATTGGCAAATAACAACAACAAATGACCTTTCATTTTCGCTGGAAGACCTTTTCGATGATGACGAACTGATGAATCACGCATCTCACATAAAGTCAGATATATTCGCCCACTTTTTAAAAACGCCACACGTACAAAAAGCGAACAAAATAATAAACACAAGGTTAGCATCATCAGGAAGGTTAAGAATAGGCGAAAATAATTCAAAATACGCGCATGATATTGTGTTGATGGCGGACACACAAAGAAAACAGCACGAACTTCCAGATAAGTAATAAAGGAAAGCGAGAAGAAAGGACTGGTTAGCGAGTCGGACTGAGGAATTGAATTTATTGAAGTGGATATATGCTCAAAAAGAGAAATCGGAGAGCCGAGTTCGAATTACAGTTAAATTCGCACAAATCCCCTTGGGAAAGGTATTAATCTGTCTCTTCCCTCCAGTTATGGGTTAAATAAAAGGACAGATTGGGTTCTATAGCCTTAGCTGGCAACCAGTCTACCGCAGAAAGTAAAGGCAACTTACTGCGGGATAATCTTCTGTCTAGTCAGTCATGTCTCTTTTGAGACATGATCGCCCAAGCGTGTATCACGTATGGCACTTAACTGACTGACTGAAAATAACAGATAGAAACATGATTTAGGCTTCTATTGGGCCTAAAGTAGGGGATCTGTTTTCTATTGTTATGAAGTAATAAACTGATCTCCCTATAATTGCTACTTAAGAATATAATACATATCTTCTCCCTCAAGCTATGAGCCAAATAACAAGACAGATTTGGTTCTGTAGCCTTGGCTGTCAACCTACTGCGGGATAATCTTCTGCCTAGTCAGTCATGTCTCGAAAGAGACATGATCGCCCAAGCGTGTATTACGTATGGAACTTAACTGACTGACTAAATATAATAGATCGAAACATGATTGAGGCTTCTACTGGGTATATAGTGGGGGATTGATTTTATATTGTTATGAAGTAATAAATCGATCACTCTCTAATTACTACTTAATAATTTAATACATATCTTTTCCCTCTATCTATGAGACAAATAACAGTCAGATTGGGTTCTATAGCTTTGGTCGCCAACCAGTCTACCACAGAAAGTAATGGCAACCCACTGAGGGATAATCTTATGCTCAGTCAGTCATGTCTCTTTCGAGACATGATCGCCCAAGCGTGTATCACTTATGAAACTTAACTGAGTGATTTGATTTCATAGTCTAGCCAATTTTATTGTCTTTTTGCTTATATTTTTATCTTTTTTAAGCTTCGGAAAAGTTTGGATAAATAGCAGGACAAACTGGGTTCTATAGCCTTGGTTTGCAACCAGTCTACCACAGTAAGAATAGTTCACCTACTGTGGGAAAATCTCCACACCACATGCAGTTGGGGACGGCTTGTGGAATCAAACTTCTGAGTAAAGTGTTCGATCCTCACTGCGTGTTCCTTACTTTCCAACAGGTAAAAGAAAAATCATCTCATCCCAAGCAAGGTGATAAAGCTACTAAGACGGAAGGTTGATGGACACTGAGAAAATGCTACTGATGAAAAAGAACAATAAAAATGACGGGGTTCGAGAAAACAGAAGATTACCACTGATGCTGCAAATCAATTTTTGAAGCTGGAAGAGACTTCAGCAGGTATCGCGTGCGAGAAAAGAAAGGAATATAACAGAAATTACGGTTGCAGCTATCAATTTCCATGTTAAAATAACGAGCCCTAATTGCCAATCTAGTACTACACTCATGAAGTCGAGTTACTATAAGGAAAGCTAATCTGAACAATTTCTATGATATACCTCGGGTTACGTCGTTTCGAGTTAAGTGGTTTTCGATTATACGTCTTCTTCTATATGCCCTGTCCCATCAGGACGTAGGCGATCATGGCTTTCCACGTCTTCCTATCCCTGGTGGCTCTTAGCACGCCTTCTCCTGTTACACCACGGAACCCTTGTTCCATCATCCACCTGATTAGATCCTTCAAATATGTTATCCGTTGCTTTCCGCTTTTTTTCCTGTATCTGGCCTGTTAGTATCAGGTTCTCCGAGCCTTCCTTCCTTCATTGCATGTCGCAGGAACTTCAGCTGTCTATTCCCTTTTGTTTCTATCATTTCTAGGATCACATCATTGCTCACATGCTCGATCCATGATATTAACAGCATCCTTCTGTAGAACCACATATCAGTTGCTTCAAGTTTTTCTTTCATCTTTGATGATATTGTCCAGTATTCACTGCTATATTGAAGGACGGACAGCACATAGCAATCCAGTATTCTCTTCCTAGTTTCTAGCGAGACTGTCCTGTTTCTTAATACTTTACTCAACTTCTGGAATGCTTCCTTCGCCATGCCATTTCGCCTTCGGATCTCTGTGTCGCACTTTCCGTCTTCTGTTCGAACACTTCCCAAGTATTTAAATTTTTGTACCTGCTTGATTCTAGTATCCTTGACCTGTATTTGGCATATTGGGCTGCCCTTTTTACTGATGTCCATACATTCGTTTTTTTTTGCAGTTTATTTGCAGTTCTTTTTTGTCTCTCTTTTCAGGTACCTTCTGTAGGAGATCTTGCGTTTGTCAAAAAATATACGTGAAAAATAAAAATCAAGTTTAAGACATTTTAATTGATTTTACGTTTGTCCGCTACAAATATTGAAGTCGAAATATAACAAGTCAGTCAGTTAAAGTACCATACGTGATACACGCTTGGGCGATCATGTCTCGAAAGAGACATGACTGACTGGGTAGAAGATTATCCCGTAGTAGGTTGCCATTGCTTTCTGCGGTAGACTGGTTGCCGACCAAGGCTATAGAACCTAATCTGTTCTGCTATTTAACCCATAACTGGAGGGAAGAGACAGATTAATACCTTTCCCAAGGGTATTTGCGCGTAAGTGAATACAATGGATTCAACTGGAATTCGAACTCGGCTCCCCGGTTTCTCGTTCCGAGCCGATATCTAATATAACAAGAAAAGTGTTAAAAGCACATAAAGCAGAAATAACTGGATTACGAATAGCAGCAGCCATACTAGTTTTTTTTTAATCATTTCACCCCAAGCAAGGCGATACTGCCACTAATGTGCAGGAGGTTGCATAAGATAGTTAAAGTTTTAGGCAGAAGGAGAGCGAAGAGAAAGACGAACCAGTTACATGGGGTGTCAGAGAAAGGGCAAAAGAAGGATGTGAACACAAGCGTGAAGACAGTTGCTAAGGTAAAGAGAAAGGAAAAGAACAAGATACACAGGGTGATGTAGAAAGGACTGGAATCAAGTAGATAAGAGATGGGAATTGACATTGCATTTATAATTGCTGGAGGTTGTAGCCATCAGGAAAGCAAGTACATGGAAGGCGAGAAAAGAAGCTGCTGGAGTAGAATTGTCGACTGCATTTGGTTGATGTGAGCCGAAAGCTTAGAACCGACTTTATAAAAAATTATCCAAATGGACAATTTTTATCTTTATTTTCACATGAAATTAAAGCCAAAATACGATGTTTAGAACGGCTCATGATTAAACATAATAGACATTCATTGTCTCTTATATTTAACAATATATATATATATATATATATATATATATATATATATATGTGCATGTGTACTAAAATAAAAATCAAGTTTAAGTCATTTTATTCGATTTTACGTCTGTCCGCTACAAATATTGAAGTCGAAATATGACAAGAAAAACGTTAAAAGCACTGAAAATCATGTTACTGTACAATAAAAAAGAATAAAAGTATATAAAACCCTACTAAAATACGTATGTAAAATTGCATGTAAATATTGGTAATTTAAAAAATAAATTGTTTATTTTCTACTGTCACAAAATAATTTTAATAACTATTTGTTATTTAACTTTACAAAACCATTTTATTTTTAATGTCTTAGAGCAATCCACATTCACAAAGAAAGAGTCTGCGATGTACTTTAAAGACCTCAAATTGTAAACATCTACATTTAAAAGTATGTTCGTAGATGTATTCGTAAATTTAGATTACATTTTCTGGACTATATGAACAACTTAAAATTGTTTGTAAGCTTAAAATAGATTCTTATTGACCATATATTATTAAAAATGCATTTTTACATAAAATACAGAACTGGGAATGGTTATTTGTAGTTTAGCCTAGTGAAAAGTAAATTCGGAGACAAGAAAATTTGGAGACAAGTAAATTTGAGAAGTCATTTTCTACTTAAGTCGCCTCTCCTGGAATGAATTACCAATATAAGTTGAGATATACCTGTATTATCTACATTAAGTGGATTTTTGAGGAATTTACACGACAAAATATTTACATTCACTTACGCGCAAATATACTTGGGAAACGTATTAATCCGTCGCTTCTCCCTCCAGCTAAGGGTCAAATAGCAGGACAGATTGGGTTCTGTAGATTTGGTTGGTAACCAGTATACTGCAGAAAGTAATGGCAACCTACTGCGGGATAATCTTCTGCCCAGTCAGTCATGTCTCTTTCGGGACATGATCGCCCACTCGTGTATCACGTATGGCACTTAACTGACTGATTGAATATAATAGTTAGAAACATGATTATGGAATCACCTGGGCATAAAGTGGGGGATCAGTTTTCTATTGTTATGAAGTAATAAACTGACTACTACTTAATAATATAAGACATATCATTTCACTCTATCTATGAGTCAAATAACAGGACAGATTGGGTTTTATAGCCTTGGCTGGCAACCAGTCTACCGTAGAAAGTAATGGCAACCTACTGCGGGATAATCTTATGCCCAGTCAGTCATTTGTTTTCCCATGTCCCTCTTTCCCTCTATCCGTCCTGTGAGTATTATATTCGCCAAACCCATTTTCTCATTACGTGTCCCAGAAACTTCATGTTACTGTATAATAAATAAGTGCAAAAGTATAAAAAATCGTATTAACATACGTATGTAAATTTGAATGTAAATATTAATAAATTTAATATAAATTAGTTTGGTTTCTGCTTTCGCAAAATAATTTTAATAACTGTATTTGTTATTCAACCTTACAAAATCGTTTTATTTTATAATGTCTTAGAGCTAACCACTTTCAAAAAGAAAGAGTGCACAATGTACTGTAAAGTTCGCCAAATTGTAAACATTTACATTTACAAATATGTACGTAGATGTATTCGTTAATTTAGATTAGTTCTTTCTGTGCTATATTAAAAACTAAAATTTATTTGTTTTTAAGTTTAAAATTGACTCTTATTGACCATTTTTATTAAAAATGCATTGTTACATAAAATACAGAAAAATTCACTTTATTTATTCAATGACCCTCGTAGAAGTCCATATACCGAAAAATTCACCTGATTAATTGAATGACCCTCGTAGAAGTCCTTATACCGAAAAATTCACCTTATTTATTGAATGACCCTCGTAGAAGTCCTTATACCGAAAAATTCACCTTATTTATTGAATGACCCTCGTAGAAGTCCTTATACCGAAAAATTCACCTTATTTATTGAATGACCCTCGTAGAAGTCCTTATACCGAAAAATCCACCTTATTTATTGAATGACCCTCGTAGAAGTCCTTAGACCGAAAAATTCACCTTATTTATTGAATGACCCTCGTAGAAGTCCTTATACCGAAAAATTCACCTTATTTATTGAATGACCCTCGTAGAAGTCCTTATACCGAAAAATTCACCTTATTTATTGAATGACCCTCGTAGAAGTCCTTATACCGAAAAATTCAACTTATTTATTGAATGACCCTCGTAGAAGTCCTTATACCGAAAAATTCACCTGATTAATTGAATGACCCTCGTAGAAGTCCATATACCGAAAAATTCACCTTATTTATTGAATGACCCTCGTAGAAGTCCTTATACCGAAAAATTCACCTTATTTATTGAATGACCCTCGTAGAAGTCCTTATACCGAAAAATTCAACCTTATTTATTGAATGACCCTCGTAGAAGTCCTTATACCGAAAAATTCACCTTATTTATTGAATGACCCTCGTAGAAGTCCTTATACCGAACAATTCACCTTATTTATTGAATGACCCTCGTAGAAGTCCTTATACCGAAAAATTCAACTTATTTATTGAATGACCCTCGTAGAAGTCCTTATACCGAAAAATTCAACTTATTTATTGAATGACCCTCGTAGAAGTCCTTATACCGAAAAATTCACCTTATTTATTGAAGGACCATCGTAGAAGTCCTTATACCGAAAAATTCACATTATTTATTGAATGACCCTCGTAGAAGTTCATATACCGAAAAATTCACCTGATTTGAGTTCAGCATATATATTTGCACAGAGATAATGCTATTTTGGATAAATTTGAAGGGGAAAAGCGAAGGGAATTAAAACGAACATTTACCTATTTTACTACTAAAGTAAATTCAGAGAAGGCTAAATTCGATTTAAGTCGTCTCTCCTGAAATAGATTACCTACGTAAGGTGAGGTATACCTGTATTTATAGAAAAGGCACAGGGAAGTTAACTCTTGATGCCGTGACCAATCGACTTTCAAAGTCTCAAATTAATACCTGATCAAGCAGATCGCAAAGGAACACCGAGTCGCGCGTCATGACTCTTGCGAATTGATTGACGGGAAGACAGAAGACGTTGTTCCAGGGGACGTCACAGAGGAAGTCTCAGAACAAATCCCAGTCTGCTCTTTGGTAGCAGTAGGATATTCTCCTGGTCTGGGTTTCTTGGGTAGAGTGAGAGTGGATTGAAATGTTGACGGAAACTACGGCATGGTCAGAGTTTCCGAGAGGGCAGAGCTGCCTGGTAGTGCAAGAGTCTGGGATCGAAGTGAAGCAGAGGTCGAGTAAAGAGTCACTTCCATTAGGATTATCAGAGAAACGAGTGGGGAAGTCCACCACTTGCGTAAGAGCTTGGGTTATTGAAAAGTTCATGGTGTGGACCCCAGCAAGGTCGGTGACAGAGTTTTCCAGTCACTTGGTGTGGTGGGCGTTAAAGTCACCAAACACAAATATATGGGCAGATGGATGAGAAGAAATGGCCTTGTCGATATTAGGAGAGATGCTATCAAGTATTGAACAGTCAGAGGAGGAGGGGGAGTGGTAGAGGAAGAAGAGATAGCTAATTCAGCTTAGAAGTGAGAGACGGAAGCACATGAAAGAATGATACAGGGATTCGAGAGATGTTACCCTGGCTATAGGGAGGTGTTCGCTGACATAAACACCGAGAAAACAACAGAAGCGATATAAAACGACTAAAATGAATAATTGAATTTAGAATCTCTACTGGCAGCAATGCGTTGTGGTACAGTGGATATCGACTCGGAACGAGAAACCGGGGAGCCGAGTTCGAATTCCAGTTGAATCCATTGTATTCACTTACGCGCAAATACCCTTGGGAAAGGTATTAATCTGTCTCTTCCCTCCAGTTATGGGTTAAATAGCAGAACAGATTGGGTTCTATAGCCTTGGTCGGCAACCAGTCTACCGCAGAAAGCAATGGCAACCTACTGTGGGATAATCTTCTGCCCAGTCAGTCATGTCTCTTTCGAGATATGATCGCTCAAGCGTGTATCACGTATAGCACTAAACTGACTGACTGGCAGCAAACTGCCTGCATACGGACAGGTAACGAATTCAGCAGATATACAAAGACGAAAAGGGGCGTAAGACAAGGATGAGTCTTTTCAACTTGTACAATGAGAATATTTTGAGATGTTACACCAGGTTTTGTCATCGAAGGTCACAATCTGAACAACATAAGATACACAGATGACACAGTGTTGATTGTAGACACGGAAAAAAACTGCAGGACCTCCTGCAGAAAAGAGTGACAAGAAGGGACTACAAATGAACTGCAAGAAAACGAAATGCATGGTCATCAGCAAGAAGAGCAGCCCAAAGTGCCAAATACAGGTTGGGGGGGGTGTTACAATCAAGCAGCTACGAAAATTTAAATATCTGGAAAGTGGAAACTGAAGACAGAAAGTGCGACACAGAGATCCAAAGGCGAATTGGCATGTCGAAAGACGCGTTCCAGAAGCTGAGTAATGTATTAAGACACAGGAAACTTTCACTAGAAACAAAGAAGATAGTACTGGATTGCTATGTGATGTCAGTTCTTCAATATGGCAGTGAATGTTGGACAATGTCAACAAAGATGAAGGAAAAAACTGAAGCAGCTGAAATGTGGTTCTACAGAAGGAGGCTGCGGAGATCGTGGAGCGAGCCTGTGAGCAATGATGAGGTTTTGGAAAGGATGGAAACGAAAAGGAAATTAATACTGAGCATCAAGAAGAGTACAGCTGAAGTTCCTGGGACATGCAATGAGGAAGAAGGGCTGAGAGAACCTAATACTAACAGGCCAGATAGAGGGAAAAAGAGACGGGAAAGCAACGGATAACATATTTAAAGGACCTGAGCAGGTGAATGATCTAATTGGGGAATCCTTTTCTATTCAACGCGAGGTTATCTTAAAAGACTAAACGAAAAATTGTCTATACTTCTGAGATGAGGCAGTATTTACATTATTTACATTGTTCGGACTGTTGTCCTCATCTTTATTGCCATATTCACGACGCTTCGGCCGTTGTACGCTTTGTCTATTATACTTCTGAGATGAGGTAGTATTTACATTATTTACATTGTTCGGATTGTTGTCCTCATCTTTATTGCCATGTTTACGATGTTTCGGCCGTTGTACGCTTTGTCTATTATACTTCTGAGATGAGGTAGTATTTACATTATTTACATTGTTCGGACTGTTGTCCTCATCTTTATTGCCATATTCACGACGCTTCGGCCGTTGTACGTTTCAACGCGAATTTTTTCATCGTTGCAGGATTGCCACGGAGCCGGCTGTTGGGCGTCCAATCACGGCGACGAGTCGTCGGCTACTGCATGTCGGATTTGCTAGCCAGCCTGTCTGCCTGGCTGCCACACGCATACCCACCTGCTGGACTGCCAGACAGCCTACCTGTCAGGCTGGAACAAATGCGTGTTATGTGTCGTTTTCTGCTTTCCCTATTACCCGATTAGATGTGCGTTGTGATGCGGTAGATACCGGCTCGGAACGAGAAATCGAAGAGCCGAGTTCGAATTCCAGTTCATATTCGTTGCATTCACTTACGCACAAATACCCTTGGCAAAGGTAATAATCCGTCTCTTCCCTCCAGTTATGGGTTAAATAACAGGACAGATTGGTTTCTACAGCTTTGGTTGTCAACCAGTCTACCGCATAATGTAATGACAATCAACTGCAGGAAAATCTTCTGCCTGGCCAGTCACATCTCAGACATGATCGTTTAAGCGTGTATCACCTATGGCACTTAAATGACTGACTGTTGCCCTCAACCTGTCCTGTGAGTATCAGATTTTCCAGGGTATCTTTCATCATTACGTGCTCTCGACATCTGAATTCTCTCTTCTTGGTATTATGTATAAGTTAATTTTTTGTTTCAATTTTCTCTAAAATTTCGACGTTTCTAACATGGCAGCTTCCTCTCTCGCACTTCCCGCCTGTGGAACTCACTCCCGTATTCTTGCTTTCCTGACGGCTACGACCTCCAGAAATTTAAAAGCAAAGTTAATACTCACCTACTAACCACTGGACTCTAGCTCTCTCCCCTCCCCTGTATAATCTTCACGTTCTCTCCGCCCATGTATCTGTCATTGCACCTGCTTTCTCAGCTTTCTATTGTTCCTTTCTAACTAGCTTGTACTCCTCACTCTTTTCTAATTAATCCTTCTACATTTATGTAACCCCCTGCACATCAGTGGCGTTTCTGCCTTGCTCGGGGTGAAATGATTAAAAAAAAACAAAAAAAAAACATGTGAAATTAACTTCTATTGCTTCAAAACTCTTCTTCATTTGTGAAAATGTTGTCCAGTATTCACTGCCATACAAGAGGACTGATATCACATAAAAGTTCAGTATTCTTTTCTTTGTTTCTATAGCTTCAAGTCTCATTTTTCATTTGTGAAAAGCTTGTCCAGTATTCACTGCCATTTAGGAGGACTAATATTATGTAACAGTTCAGTATTTTTTTTTTGTTTTTTATATTGCTCCAAGTCTCTTCATCTTTGAGAACATTGTCTAGCACTCACTGTTATACAGTATGACAGATATCACATGACACTTTTCCTTGTTTCTAACATAACTTAATGGTTTTCTGTCGCAGACGCTATTGTGAGTGCGTAGTGTACATGCGAATGTAAAATGGGGTTGAGAATTCCGATAGAATGGTAATTACACAAGACTTTTGGAAAAGTTTCAAATTAACCTTGTCAAACGATGAAATTAATTCTGCAACAATAGGAGATACGCAAACCATAAAAAAATTAAATAAAGAAATAAAAACAAATAAAGAAATAATAATAATAATAATAATAATAATAAATAAATTCCTTTTAAATTAATTAAAACCCTATTTTTCTAACGATACAGTTGATGGAAATTTAAAGTATGTTATCACGTTTCGTCTCTCAGATATAGATTTGTTTTTGAAAATAGAATTTCTTTTGTTTTAATTTTTAATTTTTTCTATCTATCTATCTATCTATCTATCTATCTATCTATCTATCTATCTATCTAATCTAAGTCCATTCATGTCTATCTATCTATCTATCTATCTATCTATCTATCTATCTATCTATCTATCTATCTATCTATCTATCTAAGTCTATTCATGTCTATCTATCTATCTATCTATCTATCTATCTATCTATCTATCTATCTATCTATCTAAGTCCATTCATGTCTATCTATCTATCTATCTATCTATCTATCTAAGTCCATTCATGTCTATCTATCTATCTATCTATCTATCTATCTATCTATCTATCTATCTATCTAAGTCCATTCATATCTATCTATCTATCTATCTATCTATCTATCTATCTATCTATCTATCTATTTATCTATCTATCTATCTCAGTCTGTTCATATCTATCTATCTATCTATCTATCTAAGTCTGTTCATATATATATATATATATATCTATCTGACACAGTTATCTAACTAGTCTTGGTTTAGTAACAATTTCATACTTAAACTATTAATACCTATATCTTTTCAATTTTTTTTTTGGGGGGGGGTATTCCAATGAATATATTTTAAAGTATCTTTTTATACCCCTATCTATCTATCTATCTATCTATCTATCTATCTATCTATCTATCTATCTATCTATCTATCACGGTGTGCTCATATCTATCTATCTATCTATCTATCTATCTATCTATCTATCTATCTATCTATCTATCTGTGTGTGTGTGTGTGTGTGTGTGTGTGTGTGTGTGTGTGTGTGTGTGTGTGTGTGTTGGGTAAGTTTTACTAGAAATAATGTTGGCTGCATACTTGCTAATGGTATGGCGCTGATAAAAAGAGAAAATGATATATAGACGGCTGGGCGCATGTGCACAAATTCTTAGCGTGAACTTCGCTTGTTATCTTTCACTGTGCAGACGACAATGTTATATTCAAGCGGCTTTCTGTTCTGCGAAGATAAGAAGCATTAAGGCTTCGATATTTTATGGAGACATTTGATAGGTGCAGCTGTTGAAGGAGTCAGAGAATGGCGTTCAGAACGTTTGAAAATAGAAATGAGATTAGTTTTAGCATGTACACATTCTCTCCCACAATTCCTCATGATTAAAAAAAAAAAAAAAAGAAATATCTATCAGAAGGATTGTAATTCTCTTATAAAAAGACAAAAAAAAAAAACGATTTTTGGCATCCTGGTGGTCAAAAGATTAAACCTAATACGTATTGTTAGAATATGCTTTATTTATGGGAGCTCAATATCGGAAAAAAGAGCGTGTGTAGACATAGCAATCAATACTGCATGGTGACAGTTAGCTTCACGCTTCATTACAATCTTCAGACTAGGTGATACTACTCCTTTAACAATCTGTCTGTAAAAGTTTGGGTCGTTAGGCCGTGATGGAATTAAGGAGCGTAGAGAAATGGCGGTGAATGCTGGACAATCTCATCAAAGGTGAAGGAAAAACTTGAAGCAATTGAAATGTCGTTCTGCAGAAGGATACTGCAGATATCATGGATCAAGCGTGTGAGCAATGATGAGAATTTGGAAAGGATGGAAATGAAAAGGAAATTAATAATGAGCATCAGGAAGAGACAATTAAAGTTCTTGGGACATGCAATGGGGAAGGAGGGTTTGGAGAACCTGATACTAACAGGCCAGATAGAGGGAAAAAGAGACAGGGGAAAGCAGCAATTAAATGGAAATACGGAGTTTGAAGAAAAAGAAAAAAATGGAAAGATGCTCAGGAGAACAAATGTAAATCAAATTTAATATAAGGCAAATTGGCATGGCTAAGGAAGCATTCCAGAAGTTAAGTAAAGTATTAAGAAACAGGAAAATTTCGCTAGAAACAAAGAAGAGGAAGTACTGGATTGCTATGTGATGTCAGTTCTTCAATATGGTAGTGAATGCTGAACAATATCATCGAAGATAAAAGAAAAACTTGAAGCAACTGAAATGTGGTTCTACAGAAGGATGATGCGAATATCATGGACCGAGCATGTGAGCAATTATGTGGTTTTGGAAATGATGGAAACTAAAAAAATATAATGCCGAGCATCAGGAAGAGACAACTGAAGTTCCTGGGACATGCAATGAGGAAGGAGGGCTTGGAGAACCTGATACTAACAGGTCAAATCAAGGAGACAGGAAAGCAGGAGATAACATATTTGAAGGGCCTGAGCAGGTGGATGACAGAACGGGGATTGCGTGGTGTAACAAAAAAGCCACCAGGGATAGGGAGATGTGGAAAGCCATGTTCGTCTATGTCCTTAAAGGATAGGACACATAGAAGAAGATATATGCCAACTGTTTATAAGAAATTATAATGTGGATATAAAGTGGGGGATCAAATCTATATTATAATCAATATATAGACTGATCTCCCATTTTGTGGCCATGCTAGTTTCTATACCTTTATATTCTAGATTTATGGGCTTGAGCTCGTGGATGGCAGAGTGGGGTTTTGGTGGTGTAACAGGAGAAAGCATGCTAAGAGCCACCAGGGATAGGGAGACGGGGATAGCCATGATCGCCTATGTCCTGAAGGGACAAGGCACATAAAAGAAAAAGAAGGGAAATAGAAAATAATCTTTTTCTGTCTTATTTGTTTGGGGCTTATACTCAGGGTTATTCACGGTCATGCCTTCTAGAATTATTTTGTGTGTGTATATACATGTTTGGTCTTCCTGAAGGTCGATGTGACGATTTGAGTAAGTCGGTAAGCGTATAGTTAATGGATTAAAGTGCTTAGTATCAAACATACGGCGTATGTAAATATAAAAGTGGGCATTAAAGTGAATATCCAGAGGCGAAGAGAATTTCTTTCATGCTGTTTAGCATGAATCATACGGCCGCCTCTGGATGCTGACTTCAATGTCCACTTAGACAAATGTCAGAGTATATCTGTGAAAGGATATGTGAGTAAGAACAAAAGACAAAACAACTTAACCGACGCCTGCTTCTACCGAGCGCCCGTAGCTCAGAGTTAGAATCACCGACTGACGCCAAGTCGGTCGGGTTTCAATTCTGGGTAAAAAGCAATCTGCTGTCTACCCGTACTGATGAGCTGTGATACAGCGAAACAGGTCTGTCTGCGGATAACGATTTACGTTCTCACACCCAGATTGAGCACTCTGGAAGAATGGTAGACTTTGAAAAACAATAGCTACTCTGGCATCTATGCATCGTTTATAACGAAAATGTGTGTCATTCGGCAGGATTCAAATGGTAGCTTCCTCTATGTAGATAGGGGTCGCAGGTTCGAATCCTGCCGAATGACACATTTTCGTTATAAAAATTTATCGTAAATAATCAGGCCAGTAGATATAAATATATAATACTGTTTAATTTAAAAAAAAATCTACTTAAATACGAGTATCGATAAAAAATAATGTTCAAACAATTCATTTCAAATTGTCGGTTGTTTATACCCAAGTTTCGTTAAAATTCGTTAGTTTCCGTAACATGTTTATATATATATATATATATATATATATATATATATATATGTTTATATATATATAATACTGTTTAATTAAAAAAAACAAAAACACACACAAAAAAAAAACAAACAGAATATCTACTTAAATACGAGTATGGATAAAAAATAATGTTCAAACACACACACACACACACACACACACACACACACACACACACACATATATATATATATATATATATAAAATCAAATTTGTTTTTTTATTTAAAATTAATATAGTTTACATTGCGACACGGAAATTTCTGTTTCGAGATTTTTACCGCGTCATCAGGCAATATTAACTCCTTGTTATGAAAATGATTTTCATTTGAATATATATGTGCAAAAGTGTTGGGACAGAGGTGACTTTAAACTTTATTTTGATGCCTCATAAAAGATAAAATAGTTCTTGTCCTAATACTTTTGCACAGTACTGTATATATACTAGGTGCGATTGGTAAATTGTCGCAATTATTTTGATGCCTTATAATTGATAAAATAGTTCTTGTCCTAATACTTTTGCACAGTTCTGTATTTCATGGGCTTGAGCAAATGGATGGCGGAGCGGAGACTGCTATTTATCTATAGCTGGGAGAGAGGAGATGGATTCATACCTTTGCCAAAGTTATTAGTACGTAAGTGAATGCTATGAACTCGACTGGAATTCAAACGCGGCTCACCGATTCCTCAATCCAAGATACAATCCATTACTGTTCCATGCCTCATAATAAGCACATATAATAATAAGAAACGAAAAATGTTTGGATCCATGCCTTTCCCAAGGGCATTAGCGCGTAAGTGAATGTAATGAACTCGACTTGAATTCGAACTCGGCTCTGTGGTTCCTCAATACGAGCCGCAATCTATTACTCTACCGTGCCTCCTAATAAGCACAGATAATAAGAAAAAAAGAAGAGATGGATTCATGCCTTTCCTAAGATTATTCGCACGCATGGGAATGTAATGAACTCGACTGAATTCGAACTCAACTCTCCGATTCCTCAATCCGAGCCACCATTCATTACTCTTGAATTTATGGGATTCCGATGACTGTTAAATACGGCCTTTTACACTGTCAGTGTTAACATATACATGCACTAAATATGCTGTTCAATACTATAGAACTTTGTTAGTTGCGTGCCTTAAACCACATGGGTATGTGTCTCGGGGCTGACGTACTCGGTATCTCTATTCATGAAATGGAGCATCATAGCCTGGTAAAGAATCAGAGCCAAGTGGAAAGAGAGTTATTTAGCTTTTAATGATGAAGTAAGAAGGTTTTGTTTTTTTTAAAAGAAATATTTCACAAGAAATGGCCGACACCAGAAACTAGTTTGGCCCAGACTCTTGCAAAATACATCAAATAGAATAATATATAAAAAAGATGTACTTCACCTGACAGCCGTAATCAGTACACACTTACCTGAAATGAAAGAAAAAAAATGAGATTGTTAGATATTGACAGGTGAAAATACGAAGAAGCAGCTATTAAAACAAGGTTTACAAAATAAAATATATTTTCAAACGTCCTCCTCCATCTTTCATGCCACGTTTCTCTAAGATGTAGGCGATCATGGTTCTCCACATGTTCTTTTCTTTATTATGTACCATGTATTCCTTAAATACTAAATCGTAAAATAAAAGTTATCTTGAATGGCCACTCTTCTAGATACTTTTGCATTTATGAAGGTGCCCCCCATGACTCTATCCTTCCTCTCATTTTGGTTTTCATTTTCATTAATTACATTCCCGATGGCATCAGCTCATTCATAACACAATCATTTACTGCTGTCTCCATACTAAGATCAGTGCGATAAGATCAAATTAGCGACTGATGTCAAAAAAAGACATTGTTAACTGGGGCAAAGAATGGCTAGTAACTTAACGACTTCAAAATTAAGTTCTCTCTATTAATCATCTGAGAGATGCCTTTCTGATTTCCATTAGTATGGCTGATGCTAACCATCGAGAGAGTGACTCATTACACATTCTTGGGTTAACGTCCTTGGCACACATGAAATGGAAAGGCTACATTGAATCCATTGCTATGCCAGCTGCTAAGAAAGTTGGTTTACACTGTCGTGTTAGACAAGTTTTATCTCTCAAATCTATCTTACATATCTAGAAGTCTACCATTCGTCCTTGATTATATTATTGCTCCCAACAACCATTCGTCCGTGCATGGAGTACTGCTGTCATATATGGTCAGGTACCCCTGCTGTTCCTCTCAGCTTTCTTGACAGGCTCCCAAGGAGAATCAGTAATATGATAGGTACCAACTTGGCGGCTCGATTCCAGCCATTTCCCCACCGACGAGATGTAGCTTCCCTCTATCTGTTCTATAAATACTTTCATGGCTTCTGCTTCAACGAACTTAAGTCACTGGTGCCCCTGCAACAGGTGTTTACTCATGCAACCGGACTGGCAACTGGGTCTCACCCATTCATAGTTAGATCAACCAAATGCAGACGACAATTCAACTCCTTCAGCTTCTTTTCTCGCACTTTCCACCTGTGGAACTCACTTCCGTATTCTTGCTTTCCTGACGGCTACAACCTCCAGGAATTTAAATGCAATTTAAATCTAGTTCCTTCTACACCATCCTGTATATCCTTTCTTTTCTCTCCACCTTTGCAACTGTCATCACTCCTGTATTCCTATCCTTCTCTTGCTCCTTTCTCTGACAGACCTTTAACTGGTTAGTCTTTCTCTTTACTCTCCTTCTATGTAATATTTTTTCTCTCATGTAGCCCCCTGCACATCAGTGGTGTTACCGCCCTGCTCGGGGTGATACGATTAAAAAAATATGGTCTACTGCGCCTGCCTTATATCTAAAGATCCTTTATAAAACACAAAAAATAATCAGCAATATTATAGGTCTTGATCTGGTGGTTCGATTTCAGTCACCTTCCCAACGCCTTAAGTTTGTTACGAGTGCCTTCTCTATAAATATTTCATGGCAATTGTTCGGACGATTTGTTCGTGATGGGTTTTAAAACATTTTGAAGTTAAACGAAGTGTCAGTGAATAGCGGCTCGGAACAAGAAATCGGAGAGCGGAGTTCGAATTCAAGTCAAATACGTTGCATTCACTTACGCGCAAATACTCGTAGTTTCTCCCTCCAGCTGTTGGTTACATAGTAGGCTGGACGGGATCCTATAGCCTTGGTTGACAACCAGTATACCGCAGAAAGTAATGACAACGTACTGCTGAAAAATCTAACCAGTCAGTCATGTCTCTTTCGAGACATGATTGCCCAAGCGTGAATCACATGTAACACTTAACTGACCGACTTACTAGACTGGTGTCGAGATGTCACCACTTTGCAGTTAAACAGGCGTCGAGATGTGGCCGGAAGTTGTATGTTATCAGTTTCTTTTCGTACACTTTTCGTTTGGGAAACTCACTTTCCGTTTCATGCTCTCTAGCCAACATTAATATTCAAAAATATAAATGCAATGTCGAACGTTATCTTCCGTCTTCTTAATTTCAGTTCTTTTATTGTTCTCTCTCCTTCATAATGTTTTTCTCATATTCTCAATTTGATCTTCCAAAATGTAAATGCAATGTCAATCGTTATCTTCTGTCTTCTTAATTCCTGTTCTTTTATTGTTCTCTCTCCTTCATAATGTTTTTCTCATATTCTCAATTTGATTTTCAAAGATGTAATTGCAATGTCATTCGTTATCTTCTGTCTTTTTAATTCCTGTCCTTTTATTGTTCTCTCTCCTTCATAATGTTTTTCTCCTATTCTCAATTTGATCTTCCAAAATGTAAATGCAATGTCAATCGTTATCTTCTGTCTTCTTAATTCCTGTTCTTTTATTGTTCTCTCTCCTTCATAATGTTTTTCTCATATTCTCAATTTGATCTTCAAAAATGTAAATGCAATGTCAATCGTTATCTTCTGTCTTCTTAATTCCTGTTCTTTTATTGTTCTCTCTCCTTCATAATGTTTTTCTCATATTCTCAATTTGATCTTCCAAAATGTAAATGCAATGTCAATCGTTATCTTCTGTCTTCTTATTTCCTGTTCTTTTATTGTTCTCTCTCCTTCATAATGTTTTTCTCATATTCTCAATTTGATCTTCAAAAATGTAAATGCAATGTCAATCGTTATCTTCTGTCTTCTTAATTCCTGTCCTTTTATTGTTCTCTCTCCTTCATAATGTTTTTCTCCTATTCTCAATTTGATCTTCCAAAATGTAAATGCAATGTCAATCGTTATCTTCTGTCTTCTTATTTCCTGTTCTTTTATTGTTCTCTCTCCTTCATAATGTTTTTCTCATATTCTCAATTTGATCTTCCAAAATGTAAATGCAATGTCAATCGTTATCTTCTGTCTTCTTAATTCCTGTTCTTTTATTGTTCTCTCTCCTTCATAATGTTTTTCACATATTCTCAATTTGATTTTCAAAGATGTAATTGCAATGTCATTCGTTATCTTCTGTCTTTTTAATTCCTGTCCTTTTATTGTTCTCTCTCCTTCATAATGTTTTTCTCCTATTCTCAATTTGATCTTCCAAAATGTAAATGCAATGTCAATCGTTATCTTCTGTCTTCTTATTTCCTGTTCTTTTATTGTTCTCTCTCCTTCATAATGTTTTTCTCATATTCTCAATTTGATCTTCAAAAATGTAAATGCAATGTCAATCGTTATCTTCTGTCTTCTTAATTCCTGTTCTTTTATTGTTCTCTCTCCTTCATAATGTTTTTCTCATATTCTCAATTTGATCTTCCAAAATGTAAATGCAATGTCAATCGTTATCTTCTGTCTTCTTATTTCCTGTTCTTTTATTGTTCTCTCTCCTTCATAATGTTTTTCTCATATTCTCAATTTGATCTTCAAAAATGTAAATGCAATGTCAATCGTTATCTTCTGTCTTCTTAATTCCTGTCCTTTTATTGTTCTCTCTCCTTCATAATGTTTTTCTCCTATTCTCAATTTGATCTTCCAAAATGTAAATGCAATGTCAATCGTTATCTTCTGTCTTCTTAATTCCTGTTCTTTTATTGTTCTCTCTACTTCACAATGTTTTTCTCATATTCTTAATTTGATCTTCAAAAATGTAAATGCAATGTCAATCGTTATCTTCTGTCTTCTTAATTCCTGTCCTTTTATTGTTCTCTCTCCTTCATAATGTTTTTCTCATATTCTCAATTTGATCTTCCAAAATGTAAATGCAATGTCAATCGTTATCTTCTGTCTTCTTATTTCCTGTTCTTTTATTGTTCTCTCTCCTTCATAATGTTTTTCTCCTATTCTCAATTTGATCTTCAAAAATGTAAATGCAATGTCAATCGTTATCTTCTGTCTTCTTAATTCCTGTCCTTTTATTGTTCTCTCTCCTTCATAATGTTTTTCTCCTATTCTCAATTTGATCTTCAAAAATGTAAATGCAATGTCAATCGTTATCTTCTGTCTTCTTAATTCCTGTCCTTTTATTGTTCTCTCTCCTTCATAATGTTTTTCTCATATTCTCAATTTGATTTTTAAAAACGTAAATGCAATGTCAATCGTTATCTTCTGTCTTCTTAATTCCTGTCCTGTTATTGTTCTCTCTCCTTCATAATGTTTTTCTCATATTCTCAATTTGATTTTTAAAAACGTAAATGCAATGTCAATCGTTATCTTCTGTCTTCTTAATTCCTGTCCTTTTATTGTTCTCTCTCCTTCATAATGTTTTTTATTACATTCCGAATTTTATCTTCAAAAATGTAATTACAATGTCAATCGTTATCGTCTGTCTTAATTCTTCTTTTATTGTTCTTCATAATGTTTTTTCTCATTTTCCTTCATATTGTGTTTTCTCATATTCTCAATTTGATTTTCAAAAACGTAAATGCAATGTCAATCCCTATCTACTGCCTCCCTTATTACTTTCATCTTCCCCCTAATTATTATTGTTTCTGTTTTGAATTCTTCTAACCTTGTAACCCTTCGTGTTTTAAGTAGTTTTACTGCTTCACAAGGAGTGATGCCGATAAAGAAGAGAAATAAAACAGCTTCGGCAGTTAGTGGCAGAAACATCTAATGCAAACCAGAAAGAGACAAAAAATGACGCATTTATTTTTCATTAATGTTAAATATATTTAAGAAAAATTTTTTTTTCTTCAGTTTTTTTCGATGATGTAAATTTTCTACAATTCCGACATTATTAATTGTCCGAACAGACAGATATTTCAACGGCTGTTCGAAAGGTGTCTGGATAATCGAGGAAGCATTGTATTTAAAATGTCTGTCTTTCAAATCAGTCAAGTAGATCTCTTCGTCCGGAATAGTAATATAACACATTTGTCGCAAGTGCATATTCCTAATTTGGCACTGGGCCATTTATAGCTACAGTGGAATATACAAACCGTTCGATAAGTTTTAGGTGAGAAAAATGATTCGCAAATCATTGCGAATGTCGTTTTTCAGCCAATCGATGAATCGATCGAGGACTTTGTTTAAAACTACTATCATAAATATCTAGGAAATTCGTTATCGATAAATCATATCAGAATAGTATCCCCCCACCTCCACGTACCACTGAGAAATATATACAGTCTTAGAACAGGTCTTTTAAGAGCAACAGTAAATTTCTTTAGTATCTATTCATAATATTAACAATATATTTCAGCCTCTTGAAGTGTTCGTGAAATACGATTCGATAGGTGTTATGGGGAAACACACCTATTCCTCAGATAATGGACTCTCCCTCCTATATTAAGAGTTAACGGGAGAAGTTCTTGGGAGTTCTTTAGAGTTCTATTGGAGTTCAGTAGAACTACTAGGCAGTTGATATTAGTCGGCAGTTAGCCGAATACTAAAATGTCAACTTCAGTGGAAGATTACAAAGTTCCTTACATTTTGGGTGCGTTAAGTCGATTAGCAACCGACATAGCACGATTATAACCTTCAGTGCTAAAACTACTCCACAACAATAGTAAGGTCTGTTTAAAACAAAAATATTTTCGAAATATCCAAACAATATTAGTACTAATACTAATAATAGTCATATAGTGTCATAGGCAATCTTTACTTGTGTAGATAAAATGAGCTTTGGAGTATAGTTCTTTTATAAACTGTTGTGAAATCGTAGTGACCGGTAGAGTTACGCTGCATTTATGGTGCAGTTACGATTCGGACTTACTTATTTCTCGCTACTTATTACTAACACTTCCTTTGTATATATTGTTCTTGTTATACTAATATACTGTTTTGAAACTACCTTCTGAGTCCGTGAACTACATCCGGCCAAAACAGTCACTACAACTTTGCGGCGAAGTCACAACAACTGCACAACAAATTGGCGACTAAGATACAAAACATAAACACGACAATAGAGAAGAGGAAAACAGTCGGAACAATGTAAATAATGTAAATACTACCTCATCTTAGAAGTATAATAGACAAAGCGTACAACGGCCGAAACGTTGTAAACATGGCAATAAAGATGAGAACAACAGTCCGAACAATGTAAATAATGTAAATACTACCTCATCTCAGAAGTATAATAGACAAAGCGTACAACGGCCGAAACGTCGTAAACATGGCAATAAAGATGAGGACAACAGTCCAAACAATGTAGATAATGTAAATACTACCTCATCTCAGAAGTATAATAGACAAAGCGTACAACGGCCGAAACGTCGTAAACATGGCAATAAAGATGAGAACAACAGTCCGAACAATGAAAATAATGTAAATACTACTTCATCTCAGAAGTATAATAGACAAAGCGTACAACGACCGAAACGTCGTAAACATGGCAATAAAGATGAGAACAACAGTCCGAACAATGTAAATAATGTAAATACTACCTCATCTCAGAAGTATAATAGACAAAGCGTACAACGTCCGAAACGTCGTAAACATGGCAATAAAGATGAGAACAACAATCCGAACAATGTAAATAATGTACATACTACTTCATCTCAGAAGTATAATAGACAAAGCGTACAACGGCCGAAACGTCGTAAACATGGCAATAAAGATGAGGACAACAATCCGAACAATGTAAATAATGTAAATACTACCTCATCTCTGAAGTATAATAGACAAAGCGTACAACGGCCGAAACGTCGTAAACATGGCAATAAAGATGAGGGAAACAATCCGAACAATGTAAATAATGTAAATACTACCTCATCTCGGAAGTATAATAGACAAAGTGTACAACGGCCGAAACGTCGTAAACATGGCAATAAAGATGAGGACAACAGTCCGAACAATGTAAATAATGTAAATACTACCTCATCTTAGAAGTATAATAGACAAAGCGTACAACGGCCGAAACGTCGTAAACATGGCAATAAAGATGAGGACAACAATCCGAACAATGTAAATAATGTAAATACTACCTCATCTCTGAAGTATAATAGACAAAGCGTACAACGGCCGAAACGTCGTAAACATGACAATAAAGATGAGGGAAACAATCCGAACAATGTAAATAATGTAAATACTACCTCATCTCTGAAGTATAATAGACAAAGCGTACAACGGCCGAAACGTCGTAAACATGGCAATAAAGATGAGGGAAACAATCCGAACAATGTAAATAATGTACATACTACCTCATCTCAGAAGTATAATAGACAAAGCGTACAATGGCCGAAACGTCGTAAACATGGCAATAAAGATGAGGGAAACAATCCGAACAATGTAAATAATGTACATACTACCTCATCTCTGAAGTATAATAGACAAAGCGTACAACGGCCGAAACGTCGTAAACATGGCAATAAACATGAGGCCAACAGTCCGAACAATGTAAATAATGTAAATACTACCTCGTCTCAGAAGTATAATAGACAAAGCGTAGAACGGCCGAAACGTCGTAAACATGGTAATAAAGATGAGGGAAACAATCCGAACAATGTAAATAATGTAAATACTTCCTCATCTCTGAAGTATAATAGGCAAAGCGTACAAAGGCCGAAACGTCGTAAACATGGCAATAAACATGAGGCCAACAGTCCGAACAATGTAAATAATGTAAATACTACCTCGTCTCAGAAGTATAATAGACAAAGCGTACAACGGCCGAAACGTCGTAAACATGGCAATAAAGATGAGGGAAACAATCCGAACAATGTAAATATCCTTGCATCCTTCTACCCTAGTTTGTTGAAGTCCCTATCACGTAACCAGGGTAGATTTTACATTGTAGGGTACTGATTAAATTGACCATTTCTAGTTCATATATTTCTGGGTCGCCACTTATGTCTTTTGCCCGATGTCGCAAACGGCGAACGACTACTATCTTTACACTATGTGTGATGGAAGTTGAAGTATTGTTCGGTGAATGTTGGCTTGCAATATACGGATGTCTTGAACTGATGTTCTGTTCGAGATATTAGCACATCCAAGAATGCTACTTTGATGTTGTTTTCTTTTTCTGTTGTGTACTGTATCGATATTCTTATTGACTTCCCATAGTCCAGTAGTAGCTAATTTTTTTTCTGGTGTAGCCAGAATATGAAAGGTTTATTAATGCATCTAAACTATAGTGCTGGCTTTAGGTGTGTGGATTCTAATACCATCTCTTCAAAGTATTGCATGTATATGTTAGTCATTACTGGGGATAATGGCGAGCCCATTGCTAAACCATCATCATTCCGAAGTGTGTTGTTTGTGTACTGAATTGCAGTATCTCTATTAGGTTATCTACTGGTATACTGTTATGTTCTCCTACGAACAAGTTCAAGGCCAGTCTATTATCAATATTGCTTCTTCTGTGGATACTTTTGTGAGCAAAGCACATCCAGGCCCACAATTGGGTTGCATTAGATGGGAGCATCTTTGATTAATTCCACAGAGAGAGCAGAGTTTCGGACATATGGTAGTGACTTTCCTGTTAATTGGTTAATTATATGCACAAGGATGCGTGGATATAACTGACTCATACCTGTATAGCTTAGGTAAGAAGTGGTTCTTGTTCTTGATTAGGATCTGCGACAGCTGATTCTCTGTTTTTAACGTTGGATTTTTTTTACTTTATTATAGCTACAAATTTGAATGTGGATTTCCAGTTTTTCAATATATTTTACTTTGCCCATCACTACAGTGGCATTCTCAGAACAACATTCTTCTTTCTGCCTGAAAATACAGAGATATTTTTTGCATAGTACACTGTTACCTTAGTTTTTGCTGATGTATTTTCTTTAACAAAAATTAGCTAGTCAATATATTTTTACTCAACTCTTCGTTTTGTTTGATATTTTGTCTCCCGTCATTCAATATCTCTTTTCGAGCCATTATGTCACCCGAAGCAAATTTAATGAATTTTAGTAAAAAATGAAATCTGGTTTCACTATTAAAATACTGGTAATACTGCCTTATGGTGCTGTGGAGAAGAGGAATCGGAAGGCCGAGTTAGAATTTCACTTAAATTCGTTACATTCACTTACGCGTAAATCCTTTCCTTCCAGCTATGGATTAAATAGCCGGACAGATGGGGTTCTATGGCCTTGGATGGCAACCAGTCTACCGCAGAAAGTATGAAATAGATATTTTTTTAAAAACTGGTGTGGCCTAATAATTATGCCCGGTAGTATATATATATATATATATATATATATATATATATATATATAGGAAAGCTACAGGGTGCGATAGGTAAATTGTCGTAATTTGCCTTGTACAATTTTGCAAAGTAATATAACAAAAAAAAACATTCAATTTTCATGATAATTATTCACTTGGTAATAAATAATAAAAATAGTATGAAATATATCATTTTAAAAACTGGGGTGGCCTAATAATTATGGCTGGTAATATATATATATATATATATATGAAAGCTACAGGGTGCGATGGGTAAATTGTCGTAATTTGCCTTGTACAATTTTGCAAAGTAATATAACAAAAAAAAACATTCAATTTTCATGATAATTATTCACTTGGTAATAAATAATAAAAATAGTATGAAATATATCATTTTAAAAACTGGGGTGGCCTAATAATTATGGCTGGTAATATATATATATATATATATGAAAGCTACAGGGTGCGATGGGTAAATTGTCGTTATTGGCCTTGTAAAATTTTGCAAAGTAATATAACAAGAAGAAAATTCAATTTTCAATTTAAAATTATTCACTGGGTAATAAATACTAAAAAACGGTATGAAATACATCATTTTTTTAAAATACTGGGATGGCCTTATAATTATGGCCGGTAGTGTACTTATATTTAAAAATAATGATCTATTGTTTTAATACACGTGACATTTATCTGACCAATAAGAATCAACTCCAAATCACAGCGTTCCAGTGTATTTTGCCTTTTTGTAAAAGTTTCTCATTTTTAATTCGATCTCTAAAGAAGCTTTAACAAAAGTGAAACATGTTAAATTGAGATAAGTTTTCCACTTTGTTCTTTACTTTATTCTATCTCTCTCTCTCTCTCTCTCTCTCTCTCTCTCTCACACACACACACACACACAAATGTATATTTGGGCAGCAATCTTTCATTTAAACATTTTTTGTTATAAACGACAGACAAGGAAGATTTTATGAATTTTTGATTTAATTTTTCCACTATTCTTACATGTTTTCTTTTCGCTGAAGAAAAGAATGTGAAAATGTTCCATAATTTTCGACATTCCAAGCGCTTTCAGCCTCTTCACAGGCCATTTTCAAGGATGCTGTTTTTCGGTGTTGTTATGTTCTCATGTGGTGTGGTGGATATAAACTCGAAACGACAAATCGAGGAGCCGAGTTCAAATTCCAGTTGAATTCCTTGCATTCACTTACGCGCAAATACCCTTGGGAAAGGTATTAATCCGTCTCTTCCTTCCAGTTATGGGTTAAATAACAGGACAGATTGGGTTCTATAGCCTTGGTCGGCAACCGGTCTACCGCAGAAAGCAATGGCAACCTACTGCGAGATAATTTGCTGCCCAGTCGAGACATGATCGCCCAAAGCGTGTATCACGTATGGCACTTACTGATTGACTGTTCTCATGTTTGACTATAATATAATTTTTCTGTTTTTGAAAAAGAGAGTTCTTTAAAATTGTCACGTGACGCGGCATTGTGTGAGCCTTTGTCTATTTGTTTAAAAAACACTTTTAAAACTATATTTTCACTGTTAAATAGTGTAAGGTTAATGGTTGGAGAAAACTGATATATATTGCCTATTTTATAGTGAAGTGCCTTTTCTATTGTGATTAAATAGTATACTAGATAGGTGGCAGGTAAGGCGTCTACGCAGGGAAGAGGTTGTGTGTGTGTGTATATATATATATATATATATATATATATATATATATATATATTCAAGTGAATAAGGAACGAAGAAAAAATTGACAACGTTCAAAAACATTAATTTAAAACAGTGCTCGATATAAAATAGAGCTGTGAATAATTATTATGAACTATAGTTTAAAACGTATACAAATTTTCATCTACTACAAAGTGTACATTTCGTTTCGACATTGAACGGACAATGTCTCATCAGGTAGTGTAGAAAGGAATGGAAATTATTTTTCTTATATTTGGCGAATTGTGTGTGTGAGTGAGTGTTACACACAAACGACTGACCATAAAAGCTGTAAAGGACCAGACCTTATTGTCTAATGTTAAATCTGTCTCTAAAATTTTCAACATGTCCATTAATCGCTTCTATCCCCTACCTCTTCTCTCTTTTTGTTCAAATTCTGACAACTTACAACTCTTATTTCTTATTTCTCACCCCACCTACATCTCACACGCAATTCGCCAAATATTAGAAAAAGAATTACCATTTCTTTTCACACTACCCGATGAGGCATTGTCCTTTCAAAATATATATATAACTTGGTTATAGACAACCGACAATTTGAAATTCGTAGTCGAGCGGTCTAAGACGTTGCTAGATCAAATGGTAGCTTCTAGCTTCCCCTATGTAGATAGGGGTCACAGGTTCGAATCCTGCCGAATTGCACACATTTTCGTAATAACAATTTATCGTAAATAATCAGGCCAGAATATATAATACTGTTTAATTAAAAACAGAATATCTACTTAAATACGAGTATCGATCAAAAAAGATGTTCAAGCAATTCATTATATATATATATATATATATATATATATATATATATATATATATATATATATATATATAGTCCACGTTCTTCTACCCAGCGCCCATAACTAAGAGGTAGAATCGCCGACTGACGCCAATTCGGTCGGGTTTCAATCCTGGGTAAAAAGCAATCGGATGTCTATCCGTACTGATGAGCTGTGATACAGCGAAGTAGATATGTCTGCGGATGACTATATATATATAAATCCTCCACATACAAGCCTGCATCACAGCTCATCAGTGTAGCTAGGCACATCCACTTGCTTCTGGGCGGGATCGAAACTCGACCGATATATATATATTGGTGTTTGTCTATATAGAAAGATATGTTTGAACGCCACCTTTTAAAATATACTTATAAGTCATATCTCAGTCACGTTTAAAACTAATCAACGTGCTAAATCTTTTTCTCATTTCGATATATGAATTTCACACACACACACACACATGCACGATCACACACATTTCACATACTTGCTTCCCTGATGCCTACAATCTCCAAGAATTTAAATGCAATGTCAATTCCCATCTCTTGTCCACTTGACTCCAGTCCTTCTGTCGTCCTTTCCCCATCACCTCGTGTATCTTGTTTTTTTTCTTTTCTCACTCTACACACGCAACTGTCTTCACACCGGTATTCCCATCCTTCTCTTGCCCTTTCTCTGACACCCGCTATAACCGGTTCGTCTTTCTCTTCGCTTGTCTCCTGCTTAAACTTTCACTCTTCTCTCATATATCCCCCTGCGCACCAGTGGCAGCACATCCTTGCTTAGGGTGAAACGATTAAGAAATATATTGTAAATATGTATACACAAGCAACTTTAATCATAAGCGTATTGTTAGTGAAAACATTGAACATGTTACTGTAAAATGCAAAACGCTCTTAGACAAAGACAATCTTTGCCAATAGCTTCATGCATTCGCCTTTGCGTTTATAAGCAAATGAAAATATCGCAAGGAATCCGATTTTTATTGGTTCACTGAAAATAGTTCGTGCACGCTCACTCAAATCAAATCGAAAACTTTTCGTTGGAGTTATTCGGGTTCTAAATGAAAACCTCTTAAGGAGTTTGCACTGTACTGAGCCAGGGTTAGAGTCCAATTATTTTCTTTACTTTCTCTTCTTTTTTGGCAATGCGTGGACTTTATCAGCTGAGAGCTATGAATCTGTATCAATCATCGATCGATCAGTTCGATATCTGAAGGGCTAGAGAGAGAGATGAAAGCAAGGAAAGAAAAAGTTTGTGACGGAGGTGGGATGGGACGACATTGCGAACGAGAAAAGAAACGACGAGTCGTGGTCGGTTAGGTCCGCTGGCAGGAAGCATCTGAAGTTTAAGAGACAAGAGAAAGGAGGATAACCGGTAAAGCGTTATTGAACGAATTGAAAGAAGATCTAAAGAAAATAATCACGAGTGGAAGTAAGTGAATAATGAACAAAATTTGGTTTTAAAATTTAGAAATACGATAGATAGATAGATAGATAGATAGATAGATAGATAGGTAGATAGATAGATATGAATAGAATCAAATAGATAGATAGACAGATAGATAGATATGAATAGAATCAGATAGATAGATAGATAGATATGAATAGAATCAGATAGATAGATAGATAGATAGATAGATAGATAGATAGATAGATAGATAGATAGATATGAATAGAATCAGATAGATAGATAGATATGAATAGAATCAGATAGATAGATAGATAGGAAGGAAGGAGGTGGTGAAGACGAGATCTCGTAAAGAAACCTGAAGTAAAACGGACGAAACAAGGATTTCAGCGGAGAATATAAGACAGAGATATATCAGTAATTACGAAAAGAACGGACGAGTCCGAAGAAGACTTAAAGGATATAATTATGAGTGGAAGTATGTGGTTTTCAAATTTAGAAATGCTATAGATAGATAGATAGATAGATAGATATGAATACAATCAGATAGATAGATAGATATGAATACAATCAGATAGATAGATAGATAGATAGATAGATAGATAGATAGATAGATAGATAGATATGAACATATTGAGATAGATAGATAGATAGATAGATAGATAGATAGATAGATAGATAGATAGATAGATAGAAAAAAGGCGGTGAAGACGAGATCACGTAAAGAAACGTGAAGTAAAACTAAAGAAACAAGGTCTTCAGCGGTGTTGTGACTTTAACAGGTGCTACAACCCCCGGTCAAAGTAGACCTGGAAACAAGCAATTAAGATGTACTTCCACGCTCCTCAAAACCTCCTAATCAAAGACCTTGCTGCCAGACGCAGTTTATCGTCATACTCAGGACGAGCGATGACAAATAGTCTGCATTTAAATAATGTAAAATACTTATTTGCAAATAAAATCTCAAATAAAGCAAATACATTTCTATGCAACGTTTGATTTTTTAATAAAGTTTTATTTAGGGTTGAATGGGTGTGCGTTGTGGTGCAGTATATATCGGCTTGGAACGAGAAATCCGAGAGACGAGTTCGAATTTCAGTTGAATTCGTTGCATCACTTACATGTAAATACCCTTTGAAAAGGTATGGATCCGTCTCTTCCCTCGAGCTATGGATTAAATAGCAGGACAGATTGGTTTCTACTGCTTTGGTTAGCAATCATTCTACTGCAGAAAGTTATGGCAACCTACAGCGGGAAAATCTTCTGCCCGGTCAGTCATAACTCGGAAGAGACATGATCGCCCAAGCTTGTATCACGTATGACACTTAACTGACTGACTGAATAGTTGGAAATACAATTAAAGCTTCTACTGAGCATAAAGTGGGTGATCGGTTTTCTATTGTCATGAAGTTATAAACTAATCCCCCATTTATTATTACTTATAAATATAATAATATAATTCACCAGTCTACCGCAGAAAGCAATGGCAACATATTGCAGGATAATCTTCTGCCTGGTTAGTCATGACTCGAAAGACACATTATTGTCCAAGCGTGTATCATGTATGGCACTTAACTGAAGGTGACAACAGTTATTTAGACGAGGAGGTTGGGGAGAGACATGATCGCCCAAGCGTGTATCACGTATGTCACTTAACTAAACTTGAAACTTTTTTCTAAATGATAAATTGCGTATATATTTATTCGAATATGAAAGTATATGTTCATGTGTGTGCATATGTATATGTGTGTATGTGTGTATGCGCTTGTATGTAAGTGTGTATTTCTGATTGAGTGTGAGTATGTATGCCTGAGTATGTCTTTGTGTTCAGGTCTGTGTGCACGTGTGTCTATGCGTGTATACTTGGGGGTGCATGCCTGCGTGTATGTGTGTTCATGCTTGTGTATATATGTGTGCATTGCTGTTTGCGTGTGTGTATATATGTCTATGTGTGTAAGTATGCCTGTTTATGTATATGTATGTCTCTGCGTATGTGCTGGTCTGTGTGTCTATGCATGTATGTGTGTAATTGCGTGTGCATGTCTGTGTACGTGTCTCTATACGCGTGTGTATATCTGTGCGTATGTGTGTGTATGAGTGAGTATAAGTGTATGTCTGTGTGTATATGTGTGTGTATCTTTGTATGTATGTGCTTCTATATGTCTATGTATTTGTATCGGTGTATTCGTGCGTACATGTGCGTCCCCGCGCGCGCGTGTGTGTGTGTCCAAAGTATTTAAGGCGTCTTGAAGCGAAATAAAATGGAAAACTTATGAAATGATTTTTCAGTCAATGTATAACGGGGAAGAAAATAACCGAGAACCAAAAATAAAAGAAGCGGGGGGTGTGGGTTGGATGAGGGGGCAGCTGCATTAAGACGTACGAAAACGCGGCAGAGTCGGGAAAAAGACGACGATGAGCAAGAGAAAGAGAAGCTAGATCGAGAGAGGGAGTACATGGAAAAGGAAGTTAAACAAAGAGATAGATGGCTAGACTTCTAAGAAGAAGCGTCCCTGAAGTATATATATATATATATCATATATATATCATATCATATATATATATATATATCATATCATATATATATAATATATATGTATATATATATCATATCATATATATATATATATATATATCATATCATATATATATATATATCATATCATATATATATATCATATATATATATATCATATATATATATCATATATATATATCATATATATATATATCATATATATATATATATCATATATATATATATATATCATATATATATATATATATATATATATATATATATCATATCATATCATATCATATATGAGCATCGAACATTCAGAAATGAATTAGAGCACTCTGGCTTTTGGGCGTGTATAATGAAAATATACATGCTAAAAAAAGTCTGCCTTCTTCTACCGAGCGCCCATAGCCCAGAGGTAGAATCGCCGACTGACGCCGCTTCGGTCGGGTTTCAATCCCGTGTTAAAAGCAATCGGAGTCTAAACGTACTGATGAGTTGTGATACAGCGAAACAGATCTGTCTGCGGATATATATATGTACGGAAATTAACGATGATTAATGAAACTGGTTAAAACAACCGGCAATTTGAACTGATTTGTTTGAACATTATTTTTGATCGATACTCGTATTTATGTAGATATTCAGGTTATAACCAAACAGTATAATATATTTATTTCTACTGGCCTGATTATTTACGATAAATATTTGTAACGAAAATGTGTGTCATTCGGCAGGATTCTAACCAGCGACCCCTATCCATAAATAATCAGACCGGTAGAAATAAATATATAATACTGCTTGGTTATAAACAGAATATCTAAGTAAGTACGATTATCGATCAAAAATAATGTTCAAACAAATCATTATATATATATATATATATATAAACAAAAAAAAGAACAAACTTTTAGTCATCAATCAAGTTTGGTTTGTACAGGAGATGAGCGATGGCAACCAGGATGGCGTACCGGACGTGACAGATTCCGTCTGAGAAAAGAAATGGTTGGTATAGCAGACTTACGATTAGATTGTCATCCAGGTCCCACCCTTTTACTGTTGAAATATTTAAATGCAACCGTCTTTTCTAAAACAGTTTCTTTTCTTGCACTTCCAGCCCGTGAAACTCTCTTTTGTCTACTTGCTTACCTGATATCTACACCCACCAAAAGTTTAAATTCAACGCCAATTGTCATAATCTATCTCACTGAATTTTATCCTTTCTTTATCACCCTCTTTCTCCCCTCTGTCTCTTTTTGTCTTATATACCAACTCGTGTATGGCATATACTGCTGCTGCTGCTTCTGCTACTGCTTTTGCTGCTGCTGCTGCTTCTGCTGCTTTTGCTGCTGCTGCTGGAACAACAAGCATATTTTCGGATAAACGACAACCACAGAACAACGGGTATATAAAAATATTAACTTATATTTTTATTCTTTTCGGTGACGATTGTTTGTGAAGTGGGAGTCAGAGGAAGTCCCGCACACACGAGGATGCTGAATGGCTAGAGTCGTCTTCCTTGCGTTCTCTCTACCTTCTGACTGTTCTGTTCTTGACACGAAAATAAAACAAAACCCGATCTGTATAAGCTGGGATTCAAAGAACTCCACCCAATTGCATCATCTCTGGGTAGGCACACCCACCAACCACTTTCGCCAATTATTGCTCTTGACCAGCTGCGTTTTGACGTCATCACATTCATGCCTTTCCATGGTTATATTTTCTGACCTTGAACGCAGCCACCATGACACAAACACACGTTGTTTATCATTGTTCCTGACGCCGAAACAACTTTCTGTTCGCTCACCAAAATTTCCTTTAATGTAAACATACTTTTATTTTGTCACTGTCACCGTTCCTCTGCCATTGTTTTATATTTCCTGACATTAAAACCACTGTCTTTGACGCAAACACACTTTCTATTTGTCATTGGTCTCTGCATTCCTCTGTCATTTTCTTAATGTAAACACACTTTTATTTGCCAGCTAGCATTTCTTCCTTTGACCGAAATTATATTCTGTGGGTCACAGAATATATTACACCTGCACACTAGTAAAGTTCCGCCTTGTTTGGGGTGACTTGATATATATATATATTGATTTTTTAAGTACTTAGTTTCTGGTCATAGTACGGTTAGACCAGTGCACATTCGTATTAAAAAGTGTTCAATACAATTATATTGTATAACTTTTAAATATTTTCCATTTGTAAACAATTTATTACGCGACGTAGGTTTCTATCATAAGTGGTGTCTTCATGCGATTTGCAATAACTATAATTATTGCAAATCGCCTGAAGACACCATTCATGGTAGAAACCTAGGTCGCGTAATAACGTTTACAAATGGAATATATATATATATATATATATATATATATATATATATATATATATATATATTAAAAAAGGATTAATTCAAAGATGTTGAATGGTCATTTCGATATGAAGATCCCCACGGGGGATAACACATCACCTCAGCAACAGAAAGATCCTTTCAGAAACTGGAGAAAAATTAGTCTACTTTTCCTTTTTAAATAGATTTGCAAAGAAATTAAAAAAGAAAATAAAAAGGAAAAATAAAGGAAAAGAAAAAGAAAAAGAAAAAGAAAAAGATAAAATAAATTCAAATAAACAAGAAAAGAAAAAATTGACATCGTCTGGGTTCGCAAAAAAAAAACAAGAAAGAGAATTGTAACTAAAAATTAACAGACAGCCGTGTTAAATCGACGTAAGTTTAAGCAACACGGAAAAAAGGTGGGAGATAAGAGAGATAAAAGAAGGAAGGGAGGGAAAAAGAAAAGAAAAGAAAGAAAATTTTTTTTTTCAAATATTACAGACGCTGGACAAATTCAAAAACCTAATTTCCCAAAATCGTTGAAGTATTAGAAAAATACTTTTTCCTACCTTCCTGCTTTTTTCCCTTGGATTGAAGTATCTGAATTAAAATATATATATATATATATATATATATATATATATATATATATAATTATTATTAATTATTACGTTCAACATGTGAAAAACAACAAACTACTTCAAAACTGTACATTTTGTTTCGTTATTGAATGAAAAATGTCTTATCAGATAGTTAACAATAATGGTATCATTGTTAACTCCCTTATGAGACATTCAATGTCGAAACAAAATGTGTGAACCAGTTCTCTATTTTGTCTGGTTCACACTCGTTGTACATTCGTTGTACATTAGATCCAGTTATCCGTCTCTCTGTAAACAGAGGGATTGCCAACTTGGACTACACATTAGTACTATCTAGTGCTTTGCCCCTCCTCCTTTTTTCCCTATCCATACCCTTTCAACTTCATTTTTAAATTTAAAAAAATATGAAATAAATTCCCTGTTGACTCTGATGAAACTTGGGATTGAAACCGGTCGGTCATTTTCGTTGTACTTATTTTTTATATTCCACTTTTGAAAATGCCTGTAAGTATCAAACTTACTGTATTTCTTGCACTTATACGTTTTGGTACCACAAATAACTTATATATATATATATATATATATATATATATATGTGTGTGTGTGTGTGTGTGTGTGTGTGTGTGTGTGTGTGTAAAATTAAGACAGACACGTTATTCCATGGTTAAGCGGAAGTTTAGGCCTATTTCAGGAGAACCATCGTCATCTTCCGTCTTTATTGTACAGATTTTACACGAATGGAATTTACAAAGAAAGACCCCGAAAAAAAACGAAATAAAAATAAAGATCGCTCCCTTAAAAGTGAAAATTTAAGCAAAAATGAATCATCTTTATCTTTATTTCGGTTTTTTCGGGGTCTTTATTTGTAAATTCCATTCGTGCAAAATCTTCTGTACAATAAAGACGGAAGCTGAAGAGGGTTCGCCTGAAATACGCCCACACTTCCGCTTGACCATGCAATAACGTGTCTGTTTTAATTTTTACATATATTTGCTCCATATGTACTTATTTACATATATATTTTGAGCTCTCCTTGAGAGTTATCCTACCACTTTATGTACAGGACACTCCTTTGGATTTTTCAATATCTACACCGCATATATATATACTTGTTTACTGTTGCTAATGGGGAAAGAAATTTCATTTTAACATATCAAAAACGAAACTGCTCACTTTTAATTCTGTTTTTTTGTCCATCAGCATATGGCTGATGCCAACCTCCACGAGAATAGCCATTGCAGCTTCTTCGTCTAATGTTTCCCACTGACATTGATTTATACAGCTATTCAACGTATTGCAGGTTGTTTAAAGCAAGGAAATATTGCAATCAACATATAAAGTGATCCCTCTCTTTACGACCACTGTAGCTTCTACACATTTATGTTCTAGAGAATGTAAATGACATGGCTGTATTTGATTGATTTATGACTAAAAAGTCACTTTTATTGTTTAACTCTTTGCACGTTATTTAAAGCTAGAAAATATTTTTAGATCGTAAGAAATTTTTTGAAGATACAGTGTAACCCGGATATAAGAGAGTTGTCCGGACCGAATAAAAGTTGTCTTATACCCGGGGGTTTCTCTTATATCCGAGTTTGGTCTATTTTATATATTTGACCACAGGCTCTAATATGTGACCGGAGAAAACCTCTCTTATATCCGGATTTATCTTATATCAGGGTCTCTTATATCCGGGTTATACTTAACAATAATTTAGTGAGACACGTTTACTTATTAACCTACAGCTAGGGGGAAGAAGTGGAATCATACGTGAGTGAATATAACGAACCAAACGGGAACTGGAATTCAGTTCTCCGATTAAAATATTTTTCAATCATTTCAACCCATGGAAGGCAATAAAGCCGCTAAAACGCAACTGAGAATAAGAATAAAAAAACGTAGACGCATTATCAAGAAACGAGAACAATAGATGATTAATCGATGTTGCATTTAATCTACTGAAGATCGAATTTGGCAAATATGAAGCCGGAAGAAACTTCGACAAGCGAGAAATTCGAGAAATTCGAGAAAAATAACTGTTTATATAGAATTTACGTTTACATCTATCCAATTCAATTTTGAATTGAAGAGACCTTGCCCCAATCTAGTCAGTCAGTTAAGTGCCATACGCGATACACGCTTGGGCGATCATGTCTCGAAAGAGACATGACTGACTGGGCAGAAGATTATCCCGCAGTAGGTTGCCATTGCTTTCTGCGGTAGATTGGTTGCCGACCAAGGCTACAGAACCCAATCTGGCCTATTATTTAACCCATGACTGGAGGGAAGAGACGGATTAATACCTTTCCCAAGGGTATTTGCGCGTAAGTGAATGCAATGAATTCAACTGGAATTCGAACTAGGCACCCCGATTTCTCGTTCCGAGCCGATATCCACTGCACCACAACTAGTACTGCGCTTAAATTCATAAAGTCTTCTTCTTCTTCTATGTGCCCTGTCCCTTCAGGACGTAGGCGATCATGGATCTCCACGTCTCCCTATCCCTTGTGGCTCTTAGTATGTTTGCTCCTGTTGCTCCTGGCAACCCCCGTTCCGTCATCCACCTGATCAGACCCTGCAAATATGTTATCCGCTACCTTCCTGTCTCTTTTTTCCTTCTATCCAGCCTGTCAGCATCAGGTTCTCCAGGCTCTCCTTCCTCATTGCATGTCCCAGGAACTTCAGTTGTCTCTTCCTGATACTCAGTATTAATTTCCTTTTTGTTGCCATTCTTTCTAAGACTAAAGGAAAGTTAATCAGACCAATACCCTGTTGGAGTTTTGGGGGATACGCTTGTATACTAGTGAGTCAGTCATGAGCTGACTCATTTTATAGTTCACCAATAAAAGGGTTAACCAATCAGAAGGCTCAAAATATTCAACGCGACATGTATAAAAGGCGACCATATTTTCCCGAGTATTGGCGATATAGTCCGATTCAGTAGAGTATCTGACTCGTGAGTGTTAATCTTTGACGTTGTTTCATTGAACAGATTACGTACTGGGCTATATTCTATATTCATAAACTATGGTGGACAGGGTCAACATATTCAAGAAAACATTTATATTAAAGGCACAGGAAAGCTACTTTAAGGTGGTGAGAAAGTGACTAAAGCCAAAATGCCAGCTCAGGGCCGATAACAATGCAGATTCTTCTGCAATAAACCCTAAATGTATAGCAGGAACACCAGACGAGATGGGCAGCAATATTACCGCGGTGGGAAAGTGATTTTAACTGAGATGCCAGGTCAATACCAATAATATAGTAGATTCTTTTACTGATTTTAGCAATAATCCCTAAGTCTGTTGCATGAACATCAAGGAAGATCGGAAGAAAAGTTAAGGAGGTGGGAAACTGACTGAAGCCAAGATGCCAGGCCAGGATCAATAACATTGCAGATTCTTCTGCTGCTTTTATCAAGAATCCTTAAATGTATAACAGGAACACCAAACGATTAAGGCAGCAATATTACCGCGGTGGGAAAGTGACTGAAACTGAGATGCCAAGTCAGAACCAATAACATTGCAGATTCTTTTTTTATTTTAGCAAGAATCTCTAGTTGATGGGAGAGTAAAACGTGTCTCTCAAACGACTAATAAAGAACGGTTTCGTTTTGGAAGCGTTAAAATTAACCAGAGATTACTTACCAAGTTAACAGTAGATTGTAGGTCACCTCTGAG
>JBBBDQ010001892.1:3650000-3697500 GCA_037127315.1 Ascarosepion bandense | reverse complement strand
AGAGCTTTAAAATGAGTGTGACCATAGTTTTTCTTTTTTTGCTTCTTTTTCTTTATTTTTAAATGATCAGTGGAAAATGTTATGAAGCCATTTCCGACCTTAGATAACCTGGTAGGAACCTGGAAGGAAATGTGTATACAACAAAAATAAAAAAAATAAAAAAAATAAAATAAAATAAAAACACCTTTCAAGATATATTCTAAAATTTCCAGTATATAACTAAATAACCAGCTTGAATCTACGCACACTGAATAATAATAATAATAATAATAATAATAATAATAATAATAATAATAATAATAAATACGCGATTGGAATTACAACGAGAATGGCGTGCTTTTCTGAGGCTCCTGAAAACGTAACGTTTTTTTTCTTTCTTTTTTTTACGTAAACATTAATTTTTTATTTCACTATTTTAAACATAAACATTAATTTTTTCCTTCGTATATAATTTAAATTGTATGTTTCTTCTTTTAATGATCCTTAAATAGATTTAATGATCCTTAAATAGATCCTTAAATAGATTTATTAACTAGTTTTCTAAAGCAAGACAACGAAAAAAATACGACGAAAAACACTAAAAAACTGTTCGAACTACGATATTCTTTCTTAGAAAGAATATGTAATAATTTATTTATATTTGTTCGTTCATTTTATATATTTATTTATTTTTCGATAATCTTATTCTCGTTGGATTTAATGAAAGAATAAGACAGAATACAGTGGGCGAACAAATTATTTTTAAATTTTACGGTAGTAAACTCAAAGGTATGTCCACTTTTCCTTTTCTATTAAATTTTGAATTTAAAAAAAAAAAATTTTTTATCTTAATTATTTTTATTGCAAGGACAATAGTTGATGGTAGCAACAATTGTTTTTTATTTTAACAATACTCTAAGTGCAGTGATGTTTTTTTTTTCCGTTGAACGGCCGTTACGTCCAAGTTTGTTTGTTTTTTCAACCAGCGTCTCTCTCTTTGAATTCTTCTTTTTCTCAATATGAAATTCTGTTTTAATATAAACAGGATTTTTTTCTTTAGATATTATCGACTTTTTTTTTTTTTAACTATTATAATTTTCTTAAAAACAAAACAAAACAAGAAAATAAATTAAATCCGATGAAAAACAATTTCTACGGTATTATTTTATAGAAAGTCTACGTATTTATTGATATATTTATTTTTATTTATTTATTGATTTAATTTACTTATTTAATTTATCTTATTCTGATAACCCTATTTTTGACCAACGACTTTATTAAAAAAATAAATGATAAAGTGGACGAACAAATTATTACATTTATTTTGTTTTCCGTTGAACGGCCGTTACGTCCAAGTATGTTTTTTTTTTTTTTTTTTTTTTTTTCAACCAGCGTCTCTCTATTTGAATTTTGCTTTTTCTCAATATGAAATTCTGTTTTAATATAAACAAGGATTTTTTTCTTTAGATATTATCGAATTTTTTTTTTTTTTTTTTTTTTTAACCAACGTCTTTCTCCTTGAGTTCCAATCGCGTATATGTCAGATATTGCTTGGCAGCCCATTTAGGAAAAGGAAAACTCCGAACAACAACCCGCAACTCAAGGTGTTAATCGTGCCGAGGAGTGAATGGCTACTGCGTTATGAGGTCACAAACGATCCCCTACAGGCTTCGGGACCCTGTTTGTAAAAGACCGTTACCCAACGTGCCGGGCAACTTTGGGTGGACTTTTGGACCCGTGCGTCACTCGTGGGAAAAACATGAAAAATACAAATAGAAATAAAAAGTCCAGTATGGCTCTTCCAGTGGATAAACAGGGAGCCCGTCCTTCAGGAGGGAACCTACCTGAGGTCGAAAAATCTGCCATAGGAACAAACTCCTACACAAAGAATGAATCTTCAGGTTCCCACAACCAGGATAATCCTAATGATGGTCCTGAAAATTCACCAGCTAGATCTACAACCGTATATTTAAAGAAAGAAAAAATAAAATGGTCTCGTGAGGAGTACAAAGTCGTTATGACTGCATTTCATGAAGCGTTACTCAAACCTCAAAAAGACATGACTCGCCAAACATATGACATTTGGCGTGAAAAAGTTGGTCAAGCAAATAGAAAGTATATTGACGAAAATAAATTAGCCAATGTACGTAGGTACATTATTCGTAATAACCGACTGACAGAGGCTGAAACTAATGAAATTAAAAGAATTGTAACAAGAAGAGACGAATCAACAAAATATGAAAAGGAACCGGAATCAGAAATAAAAAGTAATAAGATCAAACAAGCCACAGGTCATAATGTAGAAACCGTGAAACACGCAAATCACTGCGAAGATAATGCTGTAAGTTTAAAAGTGCTGGAAAGGTGTGATCTGAATAAAATAAAACGAGTTCAGAACACATCGAAGATAATTATTTGGCGGAAAAATAAGAACAATATACAGGAAGCCAAGATAGAAATAAAAAAACCACCTAAATCAAATACAAAATATTACAATGGAGGAACGAGAACAGCTCCCAAAATTACAACCAACAAAACATAACCTCCGAACTATTAAACTCTATAATGCAGCACTGAAATTAATACTGGATGAAGACACACATACAAATATCAACGAAGTAATATATGCATCAGCATCAGCAGCAACAAAAAGATTGAATATCAAAATAAAAACAAGGCAGTCTCACAGACGTGAAGATCCACCTTGGAAAAGAAAAATAGAAAAAGAAATCGAACAACTTAGAAGTGAACTATCAATACTGGATGAACTGAGTAGAGGAATAAATGTAGGAACTAGGAAAAGCAGAAGAGCCGAAAGAAAATATAACATTAGGAATGAAAATGAAATCTTATCAAATAAAGAAAATTAAAGCAAAAAATCCAACTGAAGGCTCAAAGGATAAGACGCTATGAAAAAAGAGCAAGATTTTACAGACAAAACAAGATTTTTCAGACTGATACAAAGAGATTTTACAGGGAAATAGGTAAAAAAGAATTGAAGTGACAGTCCCCCTCCAGAATGGAAGAAGTCACACAGTTCTGGGAAAAGATATGGGCTTGCCCTAAAGAACATAGCAAGGAAGTACATTGGATTGCGCAAGAGATAGAACGAATGAAAAATAAACCAGAACAGACATGGTCTGGAATTACAGAAGATGATGTTAAATTTGCACTAAAAAAAAGCACACAATTGGAAATTCCCAGGTATAGATAAAATTCCTAACTTTTGGCTATATTATTTAAATGCAGCACATAAAAAACTAGCCAAAGAACTTCAAGAAATGGTTGACGATCCCACTAAAATTCCTGCATGGATGACCAAAGGAATTACATTTCTTCTACCCAAGAATGGTGACACAAACAACCCGAAAAACTACAGACCAATTACATGTCTTCCGACAACATATAAACTATTAACATCTATTTTAACAAAACAGACATATTTATTCTTAGAAAGAAATGACATGATACCGCTTGAACAAAAAGGGTGCAAACGTGGCTGTTATGGTTGTAAATACCAATTGCTAATTAACAAAATGATCCTGGAAAACTGCTACAGTACAAAGAAAAATCTTAGTACTGCCTGGATAGATTATCGAAAGGCATTCGATAGTGTCCCACATTCCTGGATTTTAAAGACTTTAAATATATACAAGATATCGCCCGTCATCATCAATTTCATCAAACAGTGCATGTCTATATGGAAAACAACCCTTTACCTCAATCATATAAATGGAACCTATAAGTCTGATGAAATAAACATCAAAAGAGGTATATTTCAAGGTGATTCTTTATCTCCCTTACTATTCTGCATATCATTAATAGCACTAACCAGTCAACTTAATAAGGCAGAATGTGGTTATAAAATAGGCCAAAAGAAAATAAGCCATCTATTTTACATGGATGACTTAAAGTTATATGCTAAGAATGATAATGAACTGGAAGGTCTTCTGCAAACTGTAAAATGCTTCAGCGAAGACATTGGAATGAAATTTAATTTGAATAAATGTGCTAAAGCTACAGTTTTACGTGGATCAATACAAGAAACATCCTCAATTAGCTTAGACCCTGCTGTAACAATAAAAGAATTGAAACCAGAAGAAGCTTATAAATACCTAGGTGTAAATGAGAGCGAAAACATTCACCATAAAAAAATGAAAGAAATAGTGCGTAAAGAGTACTATAGAAGGCTTCGAATGATATTAAAAACTGAATTAAATTCACAGAACAGAGTTATGGCCATTAATAGCCTTGCAATCCCAGTTGTTCAATATAGCTTTAACATCTTAAACTGGACTCTAAACGACATCAGGCGAATGGATGCTAAAACAAGAAAGCTTCTTTCTAAGCATAAGATGCATCATCCAAAGGCTGATGTAGACCGTCTATAAATATCCCGTAAAGAAGGTGGAAGAGGTCTTATTCAGCTGGAATTGTCATACAAGACAACAACTATTGGCTTACTAACATACATAGAAACAACAAAGGTTTGGATGATAAAATTAGTAAGGCAACATGAAGAAAGAAAGAAAAACTATTCAATAATAAAAGAAGGCAGTCAATACAAACAAGATTTACAGTTCGTAGATTCTGTAGAAAAGCAAAACAGAAGCCAAGAACCAACTATTGCGGCAAAAAACATGAAAATGAAAGCCAAAGATAAAGCTCTTGAACAGATGAAACAGCGCTGGCAAGACAAACCTCTACATGGCCAATATCCAGAACGTGCCAATAAATCCAATGTTGACAAAGTTAATACTCATCGATGGTTACGTGCATCTGGATTAAAGTCTGAAACTGAAGGCTTTATTCTTGCAGCACAAGACCAAAATCTTTTCACTAGAAACTTTCAGGCAAATATTATGCATAATAATATGGATCCAAAATGCAGGTTTTGTGATAAACACCAAGAAACAATAGACCACCTAATCTCAGGCTGTTCTGTGCTTGCCCCAAACGAATATAAAAATCGCCACGATAGAGTTGGGCAATATTTACATTGGGCAATGTGCAAACATTATGGAAAAGCTGTAAACAAACACTGGTATGAACATCACCCAGCACCGGTTACAGAAATAGAAGATGTAACCATTCTATGGGATTACACCATCTACACAGACAGAAAAATTGAAGCAAACAGGCCAGACATTATTGTTAAAAACCAGAAGGAGAAAACTTGTCTATTAATTGATATGGCTTGTCCAGCGGATTGTAACATAGCAATCAAGGAATTTGAAAAACTGTCAAAATATAAAGACCTGGAAATTGAAATAGAAAAAATGTGGAAATTGAAAACAAGAGTTGTGCCAGTGATAGTAGGTGCACTTGGAATGATAAAAAATGGAACAAAACAATACATTGAAAGAATCCCTGGAAACCCCAGCTTAAGAGATATACAAAAAATTGTCTTATTAAGTACAGCCCACACACTAAGGAAAACTTTATCTATGTAATGCTGGGGATGATAGGTAAGATAGAAAAACATGAAATGGAGCCATAACAACACGCCACGACCTGCCTTAGGTCTCCCCGCAGACTTGGTTGGTAGTGAGACCAAAGCAGAAATCGAAATATGATGAAAAATGACATAATAATAATAATTTTGCATCCAAAATGCAGGTTCTGTGATAAATACCAAGAAACAATAGACCATCTAATCTCAGGATGTTCAGTCAGTCAGTTAAGTGCCATACGTGATACACGCTTGGGCGATCATGCCTCGAAAAAGACATGACTGACTGGGCAGAAGATTATCCCGCAGTAGGTTGCCATTGCTTTCTGCAGTAGACTGGTTGCCGACCAAGGCTATAGAATCCAATCTGTCCTATTATTTAACCCATAACTGGAAGGAATTAGCGGATTAATACCTTTCCCAAGGGTATTTGCGCGTAAGTGAATACAATGGATTCAACTGGAATTCGAACTCGGCTCCTCGATTTCTCGTTCCGAGCCGATATCCACTGTACCACAACGTACATCCGATGTTCTGTACTTGCCCCAAATGAATATAAAAATCATCACGATAGAGTGGGGCAAAATTTACACTGGACAATGTGCAAACACTATGGAAAATCTGTAAACAAACACTGGTATGAACATCACCCAGCACCGTTCACAGAAATTGAAGATGTCACCATTCTATGGGATTACACCATCTACACAAACAGAAAAATTGAAGCAAACAGGCCAGACATTATTGTTAAAAACCAGAAAGAAAAAACTTGTTTATTCATTGATATGGCTTGTCCAGCGGATTATTGCATAACAACCAAGGAATTCGAAAAACTGTCAAAATATAAAGACCTGGAAATTGAAATAGAAAAAAATGAGGAAATTGTAAACAAGAACCGTACCAGTAATAGTGGGTGCACTTGGAATGATAAAAAATGGAACAAAACAACACATTAAAAGAATCCCTGGAAACCCAAGCTTAAGAGATATACAAAAAATTGTCTTGGTAAGTACAACCCACACACTAAGGAGAACTTTGTCTATGTAATGCTAGGGATGTTAGGGGAGACAAAAAAACATGAACTGGAGCCATAACAACACACCACTACCTGCCTTAGGTCTTCCTGTAGACTTCGTAGGTAGTGAGACCATACCAGAAATCGAATCATGACAAAAAATGACATAATACTAATATTAATAATAATAATAATTATAATTTCCGGACGTTGATTAGTTAGTAAGACGGATTATTGAAACGGTTTTGTGTTAATCTGATGGAATTACCATTAATTCGAACTAATAAAACCACGGAAAAGTTTATGATGATCAAGCACCTCATTATCTTAATATGTGTTTCATAAATATAGATATATAAATAGATAATAAAATATAATAATTATAAAGATACCTTGAGTGGCTCTTGGGTCTTGTAGTGGGTGACCGTAAGTACTTAACTAAAGACCAAATCCTGGAACAAATAATGATAATAATAGAAGATTCTTAGGAAAAATGCTTCTCTTTGGTATTCAACCAAAAGGTCTTATTCAATCAAGGCGTTATGAACAGGTTTTAGTCTTAAATTTTTATATATCTAATCACAGGACGGGATTTAATCTAGAAAATATCAACAATAACGTCTTCAAAATAAAACTTCTTTCCACCACAGAGAGCCTTTTCTGCCTACCCTCTTGATTGCTGATGGTAAAGTCCAGAAGAGCAACACTCTACGCCGTTTGGCTTCACTATTTTCTACAGACCTGAAGTGGAAAGATTATATTGAATCAATTGCTACGTTTAATGCAAAGAAAGTCGGTTAATTGTCTCGTGCCAAAAAACTATTTTCAGTCAGAATCCATCTTGCCCACGTATAGATCTTCTCTTCAACTGTGCATTGAATAATGCTTCCTTGTCTGATCTGGTAATTCTGCTGTATATATCGAAAATTTCTCACTGACGTAACATGTCTTCCCTTTTTCTTTTTTGTTTTTTTATCATAGATATTTCACAAGAATTGACCGACACCAGATACTAGTTTGGACCCGACGCTTGCAAAATAGATAAAATAGAACAGTATAAAACGAAATTGTACTTCACCTGGCAGCAGTAATCAGTGCACACTTACCTGAAATAAAAGAAAAAAAAATAGTGAGATTGTTAGGTATTGGCAGATAAAAATACGAAGAAGCAGTTATTAAAACAAGATTCACAAAATAAAGCATATTTTCAAACGTCCTCCTTTGTTTTTCATGCCACATCCTTCCGGCGATCATGACTCTCCACAGATTTCTTTTCTTCATTATCTGTGCCATGTCCCAACGAGATAAACTGCATATTGCTTAAATATCAAAACGTAAAATGCAAGTTATCTTGAACGCCCACTCATCTACATCCTTTTGCACTGATGCAGGCGTCAATCCTTCTTCTTATTTTGTTTTTAATTTTCATTAATGACCTTTTCGATGGCATCAGCTCACTCATCTATCCTGATTACACAACCATTTACTCTTGGCTAGCTACCAAATCTGATCTCTCCGATAAGGTTAAATTGGTGACTCGTATCAAAAACGAGCTACAATCTGTTGTTAACTGAATCAAAGAATGGCTTGTTTGTTTTAAAGCATAAAAAACGAAACCGATTAATCTGGGAGATCTTATTATGGCTGATGGTAAACTCCAGGAGAGTGCGCATTCTCAGGCTAACGTGATCGGCTGACATGAAGTGGTTATATTGAATTCATTGCTATGGCAGATGCTAAGATGGTTGCTTCATCCTGTCTTGCTAGATAATCTTAATCTCCTGAATCAATTTTAATTCCCTATAGGTCCTGGGCAAAACTGTAAATTGCATCCGACAGCAAGACCTCTGATTGCGTGGTTGTGAGGGGGCATGGAACCACCTCTCAATTGCTGTTGTTCCCAGGTCCACTCTGACCCGGAGTGGTAGCACCTGTAAGGGTCCCAGCTATGGGCAAATAGTTAACCCCCAAATCTATCTTACATCCCTATAGGTCCTGGGCTAATTCCTCGAGCCACAAGATTAGCAACTAGGTCCCACCCTTTTACTGTGAAACCAATCGGATTAGATCGGCAATACTCGGAAAAATATGACCGCCTTTTATACACGTTGCATTGAATATTTTGAGCTTCCTCATTGGTTAAGCCTTATATTGATAAATTATGCAATGAGTCAGCCCATGGCTGTCTCCCCAGTATATACGTAAAAAGTCCAACATGGACAAATTGTAGACTTGTAAATTTCTGCTCCGATGAACTTAGCTCACTGGTGCCCCCTATATATGAATTTCCTCGAGCCACCAGATTAGCAACTAGGTCCCACCCTTTTACTGTGAAACCAATAAATGGTAAACGCAAATTCTACTCCAACAGCTTCTTTTCTCGCACTTCTCGCCTGTGGAATTCTCTTCCGCATACTTCCTTTCCTGACAGTTACAATCTCCAAGAATTCAAATGTAAAGTCAATAGTCATCTCTTGTCTCACTAACTTACATCCTCTCTCATACTTATTTCTTCGTCCACCCCACTCTCATCAGTATTCTCTTCCTTCTCCTGCTCTCTTCCTGACACACTCTGCAACCTCTTACTCCTCATAACTTTCCTCTATGTAACCCATCTGAAAAACAGTGGCAGTAAAATGCCTTGCTTGGGGCGACACGATTATTAAAAAAAAATCTATATTATCATAATGTGGGTATAAAGTGGAGGATCAATACTACATTACACTTAATACATAAAATGATCACTCACTTTATAGTCATACTCATCCTTCTCTGACACACTTCCTGACACTCCCTATAACCTGTCACTCAGGAGATAAAAATTGTTTAGCACGACACATTGAACTAATTTTCTTGAAATGAATACAATAAAATCTTTCTACGATACCCCAGCAATGAGACATTCTTCTGGAGGCTAACATCCGCCATGCTGGTGGAAGGGGGTCTTAAAGTGGTTGATAGAGATAACTTTCATTTTGGAGGCGTTAACATTTATTATGTGTTGTGGGCTTCGTATATTTACATTCCATCTTCATTTTCACGCTCAATAACAATGTATTATTCAGTCAGCTCAGTGCTATCTAAACTTATTTATAAATGGAACTTTGTCTGTGTGGGTGTGTGTATCTGTGTGTGTGTCCGTCCGTGTGTGTGTATCACTGTGTGTGTGTGTCCGTTACCTATAGACTCCGAAACGGCTGAACCGATTTTCTTGAAAATTGACACAGTTGTACTAAAAGCTTCTGCGAGTGTTCTTAGCTAGGTTCTGTGTCGAGGTACCCCCGATAAATATCGATAATCAAAAAAATCAGGTTATAGAAGGAGTGGTCCAATTTTAATCAAATTTGATACACTCATAGACAAAGACATAAGAAACGATATTTAGAAGTTTCAAGTTTGCAGATCTTACAGTAGTGCAGAAAATCGATAATATATAAGGCAAGATGTTTGTGTGTGTCTGTTTATCTGTCTGTATGTCTGTATTTTTTCAGCCCTTTTATTTTAGTTTTTGCTTTGGGTTTGGCTCTAAGTAGGTATAATTGTAGTTCTTAATCTCAGCCATGATACCATTTACTCAGATGACTTATTTAGCCTTCAAAATTCAGTTTTCAACAACAGAAACTTATTTGATATCGATACCAGGAAATCAAAATTTGACTTACATCCATTCAATTTTCTTTCACTCTACGGTTTCGCTTTAACTGGAAACAACTATTGTTTTTTAGTCTTTCGTGCCATCGTCCAAAGAGTCTGTTCTCCAGAACCATAGATTAGTTTTAAAGCTTTCATTACGCCGGAGCAACACCGGGCTATACTGCTAGTTTGTAATAAATACTTAGGCGATCATGTTTCTCCACGAATTCCTCACCTAATTAACTGTTTATTCTTTCAGTTAAGGAATTATTATTACTACTAACATTGACTGTTTTTTGTTTTTTTACAGGTTATCTAAAGCCAGAAAATAGTTTTAAATTGTAAAAACTTTTTGGAGATAATGATTCACCGGTACAGGTCCTACTAGTTTACCCATAACTGGGGGTAGGGCTAGAAGAAGTAGATTCATATGATTCCCAATGGTATTTGTGCGTAAGTGAATATAACGAACCCAACTGGAACTGAAACTCAGCTCGCCAACTCCGAGCCGTTATTCATTACCCCAACGGCACATCCAAACTTAAAACACCAATCGGTCACCCATCTACGTAGTAAGTAAGCCCGACGTTGCTCAACTTCGGTGATAGTACGGGCACCGTTGTTTCAGGGTGATTTGGCTGTAAGTCTTATTATTACAAATGGTCTCCATCTTTATATTGTAGAGCGTTATTGAGCAGAAATCCGGCCAACGGACACACAAAAATATTGTCAATAACTGACCGCATGCTAATGGGACACACATGCAAAATGGTAGGTGCAAAAAAAAAAAAAAAAAAGAAATCATTTCTTCCTTTCCTTCGGGAAAAAATAACACAATCTGATAATTTACTGGTGTGGCACAATAATTTACTTGATACACGCTTGAGCTAACATGTCTCTTTTGGCAAGGCAAACAATTTTCCAGCAGCAGGTTAGTTTTCCTTTCTGAGGTAGACTGGTTGCTAACCAATGCTAACCCAGTCTATCCTGATATTTAACTCATGGCTAGAAGGAAAACAGATATAGACAGTCAAGTAGCAAACTTGATACACGTCTTTCCATCCAGGACTGACAAGTCAGAAGATTGTTCTTGTAGTAGGTTAGTTTTTCTTTCTGAGGTAGACTGGTTGCTAACCAATGCTAACCCAGTCGATCCTGATATTTAACTCATGGCTAGAAGGAAAACAGATATAGACAGTCAAGTAGCAAACTTGATACACGTCTTTCGATCCAGGACTGACAAGTCAGAAGATTGTTCTTGTAGTAGGTTAGTTTTCCTTTCTGAGGTAGACTGGTTGCTAACCAATGCTAACCCAGTCGATCCTGATATTTAACTCATGGCTAGAAGGAAAACAGATATAGACAGTCAAGTAGCAAACTTGATACACGTCTTTCGATCCAGGACTGACAAGTCAGAAGATTGTTCTTGTAGTAGGTTAGTTTTCCTTTCTGAGGTAGACTGGTTGCTAACCAAAGCTATAAAACCCGATCCGACCTGACATTTAACCCATTGCTAGAGGAAGAAGAGATGTAGACAGTCAAGTACCATTTTGTTACACGCTTGGGCGATCATGTCTCTTTCGATCAATAACCGAGAAGTCGGAATATTTTCGCGCAGTAGGTTGGCTTTTCTCTCGGCGGTGGACTGGTTGCTAACCAAAGCTATATGACCCAAGACTCAAGACTGGAGGGAGAAGAGATGTAGACAGTCAAGTTACACGCTTGGGCGATCATGTTCTTTTCGAGTCATGTCTCTTTCGAGGCAGAAATTTTGCCCTTCTAATCAACCCATAGCTGAGGAGAAGTGATGAATTCATACCCTTCTCAAGGACATTAGCACATATGTAAATGTAACAAACTCGACTGGAATTCGAAATCAGCTCTCTGATTCCTCAATTCATTAGTCTACTGTGCCTCCTAATAAGCACACATAATAATGAGAAAGAAAGAAAAGATTTCCTAAGGGTACTTGCACGTAACTGAATGTAACGAACTAGACTGGAATTCGAAATTGACTCACCGATTTTTATTTAGTCAGTCGGTTAAGTGTCATACGTGATACACGCTTTGTGATCATGTCTCGAAAGAGACATGACTGACTGGGCAGAAGATTATCGCGCAGTAGGTTGCCATTACTTTCTGCGGTAGACGGGTTGTCTACCAAGGCTATAAAACTCAATCTGTCCTGTTATTTGACTCATAGCTAGAGGGAGAAGATATGTATTATATTATTAAGTATTAATTAGAGGGGGATCAGTTTATTACTTCATGACAATAGAAAACTGACCCTCCACTTTGTGCCCAGTAGAAGCCTTAATCATGTTTCTAACTATTATATTCAGTCAGTCAGTTAAGTGCCATACGTGAAAGCCAAGGTTGCTAGCCAAGGCTATAGAACCCAATCTGTCCTGATATTTGACCCATAGCTAATAGGAGAAGATAGGTATTATATTATTAAGTAGTAATTAGAGGGGAATCAGTTTATTACTTCATAACAATAGAAAACTGATCCTCCACTTTATGCCCAGTAGAAGTTTTAATCATGTTGCTATAATATTCAGTCTGTCAGTTCAGTGCCATACGTGATACACGCTTGGGTGATCATGTCTCGAAAGAGACATGACTGGGCATATTTTCCCGCAGGAGGTTCCTATTACTTTCTGCAGTAGACTGGTTGCAAACTAAGGCTATAGAATGCAATCTGTTCTGTTATTTAACCCATAGCTGGGGGAGAAGTGACGGAGTAATACCTTGTCCAAATATTATTTGCGTGTAAGTGTATGCGGGGATGTTGTTGTGCATTGGATATCGGCTCGGAACGAGAAATCGGTGAGCCAACTTCGAATTCCAGTTGAATTCATTGCATTCACTTACGCGTAAATACCCTTGGGAAAGGTATTAATCCGTCTATTCCTTCCAGTTATGGGTTAAATAACAGGACAGATTGGGTTGCATAGCCTTGGTCGGCAACCAGTCTACCGCAGAAAGCAATGGCAACCTACTGCCCAGTCAGTCATGTCTCTTTCAAGACATGATCGCCCAAGCGTGTATCACGTATGGCATTTAACTGACTGAAGTGTATGCAACGAATTCAGCAGAAATTCGAACTCGGTTCTCTGATTTCAGGTTCTGTGCCGTTATCCACTGCACCACAACGCACATGCTTTTTCGGTTTCACAAAATATCGAATTGTCAAATTTGATCAAAACGAGTGGAAAATGGAGGTGATTAGGATATGAAAGTTCAGTTTTGGTGTCAGATGCAGAACATCTCGAAATTTAGTTGACGTGACCAAGTCAAATTATCGATTTCACGCAACGTCTCTAGAAAAGAAAAAAAACTAAAACCGTTTCCACTACACGCCTTTCATCTCCATTTGTCTGAATTTTTTCTTTGTCAGCGATTATTGCTACACACACACACACACACACACACACACACACACACACACACACACTAATAGCTATAGGTAGAGGAAAATAGGCTGAAAGAGATAGAGAGATACGTAGAGCCAGAGTAAGATAGATAGATAGATAGATAGATAGATAGATAGATAGATAGATAGATAGATATGAACAGACTGAGATAGATAGATAGATAGATAGATAGATAGATAGATAGATAGATATGAAGAGACTGAGAAAGATAGATCGATAGATAATGAATAGACTGAGATAGATAGATAGATAGATAGATATGAAGAGACTGAGAAAGATAGATCGATAGATAATGAATAGACTGAGATAGATAGATAGATAGATAGATAGATATGAAGAGACTGAGATAGATAGATAGATAGATAGATAGATAGATAGATATGAAGAGACTGAGATAGATAGATAGATAGATAGATAGATATGAACAGACTGAGATAGATAGATAGATAGATAGATAGATAGAAAAGAGGGAGAGAGAGAGTGCGATAGAGAGATGGCGTTCGCAGAGTTGCGTGCGTCTAGTTTCAGATGGTAACGCATCTATAAGGAAGCACATTAAACAAGCTTGAAATTTAGTGTATATCATTTCACCAAAGTGTAAACAAACTTTGTTTTTCATAACGTTAAATATATCAGATTTCATGCAAAAGGAGTGTCTTTGCGGGGAAATTTACTGCACTACTTTATTCAAAAGAAATCTGCAGCAGAATTCTTGTTGGGACTTGTGGTGACCATGCTCTGTCAGAAACAATATTTGGAGATTGTTTTAGACGCTTCAAAGAATAAGGATTTTGATGCTGAAGATAAAGACTGCTCCGTCGAAAAAGTTTGAAGACGAAAAGTTAGAGCCATTATTTCATTATGACTCATGTCAGGCACAAGCTGAACTTGTGGAATCATCAGGAATTGATCACACAACAGTTTTCAAACATTTGAAAATATTAAGAATGGTCCAAAATCAGGGACGTTGGGTGTCGTAAGAGTTGAAACCGAGAGATGTGGAACGGCAGTTGCTTCAACGGTTGAAGAGAAAAGTTTTTTCGTTTTGTATTGTATCATGACCGGCGATGAAAAGTGGATACACTATGATAACTGTAAGCGTAGAAAAACGTAAGGTAAGCCTGGCCATGCATCAATATCGGAGGTAAAGCTTGTAGGGACCTCGGTGATGCTTGCTAAATTGGCTCTGTGCCAAACGCGTCCAAATTCCTTACAATTTAAATATCAGAACGTTGAAGGTTGAAATGTGAAAGGATAAAATATTGTGTGTTTATATTAAAGCAAATATTTATTTGCTGCATGACAAAATGGTAAAAAGGAAACTATAAGTGAAATTTTGTTATCTGAAAACTATATATTTGCGAAAAGATAAAAGCTCATTAAGAAAATGCATGCAGTTTTCTAGTTAAAATTGTTTCTTAGAGAAATATAGGTCTTAAAAATATCCGCAGAAGTTCAGAGTTCATGGTTGTATAGTAGCGGAATGTAATGTCTTTGTTCCTTCCTCTTTTTAGTAGGTCGCGACAGGTTGAGAGAAAGAGAAAACAAAACAAATAAAGGAGTAGTACTTAACATGTTCATTTGCTTGTTGTGTTGTCCTCTTTAGCGGCTTGGTGTGAAAATGAAGAAAATAATTGGCAGAAGAGTTTGAATAAAAACGTGACGTGCACTGCGTCCTGGTCGGTTTCTTGAATTTTCATTCGTTACATTGCCACGAGGTCGTCAGCTAACCACTCCCATGTCGACTGCCTTTTGATGTGAAGTGTAGTGGTTTAAACAGTGAAACTTCTCATGATGCCGCATCCAGCGAGGCTTTTTCATATCTAGGCGTGAAAAATACGTCATTTATAAATTTGCTGTTTTTAATCCAATCAGCATTCAGAATTAGCTTTTCACACTGATTTGCGAATTTTTCTTAGTTGGATTTTTCCAAAGTCGTTGGAATCCCTTTTTGCGGGTGTGCAATTTTACTTTGGGTTTTTTAGTTGGTTGATGGATTATGCATTCACTTACGCGCAAATACCCTTGGGAAAGGTATTAATCCGTCTATTCCTTCCAGTTATGGGTTAAATAAAAGGACAGATTGGGTTCTATAGCCTTGGTCGGCAACCAGTCTACCGTAGAAAGCAATGGCAACCTACTGCGGGATAATCTTCTGCCCAGTCAGTCATGTCTCTTTCGAGACATGATCACCCAATCGTGTATCACATATGGCACTTAACTGACTGACTGATGGATTATATAGAATTTGTATTCTATAATCTGAATATCCATGGTTTGAAGCTTCTACTCTGCATTTGGTGGGATCAGCTGCGTGTAGTTTATTATGAGTTGCTCAAACCGATCAAAATGTGAGATTGACTATGGCTTGTTCAGGTTATTTAAAGGCAGAAAATTCTTTTAGATTTTGGAGATGATAATGGATGTGCATTGTGGTGCAGTGGATATCGACTAGGAACGAGAGGTCGGCGTACCGAGTCCGAATTCCAGTTGAATTCCTTGCATTCACTTACGCACAAATGTCCTTGCGAAAAATATTAATCCGTCTCTTCCCTCCAGTTATGGGTTAAATAATAGGACAGATCGGGTTCATTAGCCTTTCTCGGCATACCAGTCTACCGCAGAAAGCAATGGCAATCTTCTGCGGTATAATTTTCTGCCCAGTCAGTCATGTTTCTTTCGAGACATGATCGCCCTAAGCGTGTATTACCTATAGCACTTAACTGCTCGACATTTGGTGGGATCAGCTGGGTGTAGTTTATTATGAACTGCTCAAACGCACCGAAACCATCACGGGTGATTGCTATCGACTACAATTGATGCGTTTGACCTGAGCATTAAAGTAAAAACGGCCGCTATATGAGCAAAGACACGACAAAGTGATTTTGCAACATGACAACGCTAGGCCACATTTTGCAAAACGGGTGAAAAGTCCTACCCCGCCTGCCGTATTCACCATACATTGCTCCGCTTGATTATCACTCGTTCCGATTGATGGCACATGGCCTGGCTGAACAGTACTTTTTATGAAGATGCAAAAAAAAAGGGGGTCGACCCGCCTTAAAAGCCGCGTCGTTTTTTCGACGTTGAATTCAAATGCTGCTAAAAAGATGGGGCAGAAGTAGTGGGTAGACAAACGTTACTTTTCATGAAAAATCAGCGAGAACTGTTTCAAGGATATTATATATATATATAAAAGAAAATAAATTTCGAAGTTCAAAACCGTTGTATGATCATTTCTACATGAAATTCCTAAGAGAGATTTCACGCATCATCGGCAATTTATACTCAAAATAAAATATTACCGGCGGAAGTTCAAAAAATTTCAAGCCATCAAAACTTGATAACTGACCTCTGAAACTAGCAGTATAGCCCGGCGTTGCTCGGGTGCAATGTAAGCTTTAAAACTAATCCATGGTCCTGGAGCTCAGACTCTTTGGACGTTGACACGAAAGACTAAAAAGCAATAGTTGTTTCCATTTAAAGCGAAACCGTAGACTGAAAGAAAAATGAATGGATGTAAGTCAAATTTTGATTTCCTGGTATTGATATCAAATGAGTTTTTTTCGTCGTAAACTGAATTTTGAAGGCTAAATAAGTCCTCTGAGTAAATGGTATCATGGCTGAGACTAAGAACTACAATTATACCTACTTAGAGCCAAACCCGAAGCACAAACTAAAATAAAAGGGCTGAAACACAGACATACAGGCAGATAAACAGACACACACACAAACATCTTGCCTTTATATATATATATATATATATATATATATATATATATATATAAAATAAAATAAATTTCGAAGTTCCGAACCGTTGTATGATCATTTCTACATGAAATCCCTAAGAGAGATTTCACATTTCATCGGCAATTTGATACTCAAAATAAAATATTACCGACGGAAGTTCAAAAATTTCAAAAAATTTACGTCACAGAAAATATATATATAGTCACCCGTAGACAGATCTGTTTCGCTGTATGACAGCCAATTGATTTTTAGACAGCCAATTGATTTTACCCAGGATTGAAACCCGACTGAATTAGCGTCAGTCGGCGATTCTACCTTTGAACTGTAGGCGCTCGGTAGAAGGTGACAGACTTTCAGCGTATGATGTATCATGCGCCAGTATTTAGAGTGCTTAAATTCATTACTGAATGACCGATACATGTAATATATATATATATATATATATATATATATATATATATATATATATAATTCCAAGTGAAGAGGACTCAACGTTTTTTTTTTATTTTGAGTGATCTGGCATTTATTTTATGATAAACAGTGCTAAATATAATGAGTATTATAGAGCTTAATATAATATTATATGATTATATCAATTTTACATTGCGTCATGGAAATTTCTATGTTTCGAGATAGGTTCTCATCATCAAACTCCAAAGTGAATCTCCATTCTGATTAGCCACACAAAAAACAGCCACATACATTCACAGTAAACCGAAAGAATTTGTCATTTAAATGTAAATCATCTGCACAACCACACCAACATTGCCTGATGATGAGAACCTATCTCGAAACATAGAAATTTCCATGTCGCAAAGTAAAATTGATATAACCATATAATTATATATATATATATATATATATACACCCCCCCCACATATATATATATATATATATATATATATATATATATATATATATATATATATAAAGAATTAAAATTTTTCAAAAAATTAAAATTGATATGTTATGAAAATACAATACTTCTAATTTAATTATCCGTAATAACTTCTCCCCACTAAATTATGTATTGCTTAAAACCAACATTACATATCAATTCAAATGTTACATGGGAGAATGTATCTCCGACAAAAAAACAAAAAAAAACAAATATATATGTTGTATTTGCAACAACTACATTATAGGGACGTCTTACATTACGCATGTCTGACCATTCGTCCAATTCTTGACATCTGCAGCAACATTCCTCTCTACATTCACCATATAAAAAATAATGATCGATAACACAAATCTCCTACACCAAGAAAACAACAAAAGCAAACAACAGATTCTCGAGGCAATATTCATTAAAAAACTTAAGCCGTCAATTAATAGAATCAGCCATGAATACTGTAGTAATGTACTAAAATGTTCATAGAAAGAACAGGTTTTCATGCTTTAACACGTGCATGACCATGACATTACAACATATAAAAAAAAAACTCCATTTTGGATAACCTTTCACGTTTAATGAACGATAATCAATTTGTCAACCGTTACATTTGAAGCAAGAAAATTTACAGTAACTTTTAGCGACACAGTTTTGCAGTTATTTTTTTTTTTTACCACAACTCACACCCCTGAAGATGATCTCGGAATGAGATTGAAAGTATTTGGGAGCATCGAGAAATTAATAATAATATCAACTGTCATTTACAGCTCATTTCTTGCATCTTTTATTTTTTAATACGCGAAAGATTATCCATGAGCATGAACGGATTTTATTAAAGAAAATTTGCTGCCTAAATAGACAAATATATATATATATATATATATATATATATATATATATATATATATCCGAGTGAATACAGAACGAAGATAGACAAATATATATATATATATATATATATATATATATCCGAGTGAATACAGAACGAAGATAGACAAATATATATATATATATATATATATATATATATATATATATATCCGAGTGAATACAGAACGAAGATAGACAAATATATATATATATATATATATATATATATATATATATATCCGAGTGAATACAGAACGAAGATAGACAAATATATATATATATCCGAGTGAATACAGAACGAAGATAGACAAATATATATATATATATATATATATATATATATATATATATATATATATATATATATATCCGAGTGAATACAGAAAAGAAAGAATTTTTACAACGTCCAAAACATTAATTTAAAACAGTGCTCAATATATAATATATAGAGCTGTGAATATTTATTATAAATTATATTTTAGAACATGTACATAATTTTTTCTTGGTAAATGTTCGTTTTAATTCCCTTCGCTTTTCCTCTTCAAATTTATCCAAAATAGCATTATTTATGTGCAAATGTATATGCTGAACTCAAATCAACAATTAGTTATTGAAGAAATTTACCTTTTTTGCTTTGAAAGTCCATAAATAAAAAAACTATATCTCGCACTTTTTTCTCTCCCGTAACTCTCACGAAGTCATGTAATTAACTGCAGAATGACGTTCTACGTAGGCAGAAATTTTGTTTGGAAATTTGGTCGATTTTCTTCCTTTACTAAAACTTCTGTCGATGTTCTTCCGCTAATGAAAATAATAAGCGTAGAAATACAATAGCGTATTGCTTTCATTTCCGGAAGTACATCGCCGGAAGTATCAGTAAATGGAGAAACATCGCCAAAAGTTCTGCGAAAATTTGTTTACATGCGCAGTATGTCATTCTGCAGTTAATTATATGACATCGTGAGAGTTACGGGAGAGAAAAAGTGCAAGATATAGTTCGTTTTTTTATGGACATTTAGATAAAAAAAAGCTAAGTTTCGTCAAAAACTAACATTTGATTTGAGTTGAGCATATACATTTGCACAGAGATAATGCTATTTTGGTTAAATTTGAAGGGGAAAAGCGAAGGGAATTAAAACGAACATTTGCCTTTTTTTTAAATAAAAAAAATAAAATAAATTTTTTATATATAACAAAAAGCCTGCCGTCTTCTACTGGACGCTCGTGGCCTAGGAGTAGAATCGCCGACTGATGCCAATTCGGTCGGTTTTCACTCCTGGGTTAGGCAGGCGACCGGAGTCTAAGCCGTACTGATGAGCTGTAATACAGCGAAACGGATCTGTCTGCGGATGACTATAGTATATATATATATATATATATATATATATATATATATATATAGAGAGAGAGAGAGAGAGAGAGAGAGAGAGAGATTGATTCATATGGATAAACGTACACATGCGCAGAAAAATATAAAGTGATTGAAAGTAACTCTCTATTTTATGTATAATGGACTCTTCCGTGTAATTATAATTTTTATGAGACGGGAGATCCCATTATACAGAAAATAGGGAGTTACTTTTCAATCACCTTGTACATATCTATTTGTATGTAGGTTTTTGTGTTTCCTTGCGTGTGCGCATTCTGCAGCAATTGATAATCGATCGATTTGATTTTTAAATCAAAGGTTTCATTTACATTGCACCAACGATCTTTCCGCCATTTTATCTAGCCTCGAATTCCCATTGGCCAGTTGCTTTTAGTTGCCGTTGCCAAGACAACCACAATCTCGCAAAATATCACGCTTGTTCGACACGTTTCCTATTTTCTTTCTTATTTTTATTTCATTTATTATTGTTTTTGATAAAAAAAAAATCGAGTTTGAAACCATAAAGTTGTTCTTGCATTGAAACGGAAAGCGTTTCTTTCTTTCTTTATTCATTTTTATTTTTTTTCTCTCTCTCTCTTTCGAGAAGATTCGCCAGCTATTTTATTCATTCTTGTCTAAAGGTATTTTTGTTTTCGTCAAGTAGATGTGTTACTTTTCACTTTTTGTGCGTTGTCTTTTATTCATTTCACTTTACAAACTATTCCACATATCTATATATTTGCTTATTTCTTTCAGTTTCTTTCTTTTTAAGCCTCTTTCAAATCAACGATATATCTTTAAATTCTTTCTTTCTTTTTACTTTCTCTTTTACTTTTTAACTATATTTCTCTTTTTTTATTGTGTAGCTTTTTTCTATTTAACTATACATTTTCTTTCTTATTTCTTTCTCTTTTCTTACTTCCTTCTCTTGTTTCTTTTAAAGTTTTTTTTTCTATTTCACTACAAAATTTCTTTCTTTTTTTCTCTTTTCTTTCATTGTTTCTTTGTTTCTTTTACTTTTTTAACAATACACAAATATTATTTCTTTCTTTTTTCTTTCTTTCTATCTTTGTTTCTTTTCAAGTCTCTTTCTGTTTAATTACACATTTTCTTTCTTTCTTTCTTTCTTTCTTTCTTTCTTTAGCCATTTTTTAACAATACACAAATGTTCATTGTATCTTCCTTTGTTTCTTTTTTAAGTCTCTTTCTATTTAACTACAGATTTTCTTTCTTTCTTTCTTTCATTTTTCTTTCTTTTTCTTTTTGCTTTCTTTCTTAAGTTTATTTTTTAACAATACACAAATGTTCTTTCTTTCTTTCTTTTTTTAAGTCTCTTTCTATTTAACTACAGATTTTCTTTTCTTTCATTTTTCATTGTTTTTTCTTTTTATCTTTCTTTTTCTTTCTTTCTGTCTGTCTTTTTTCTTCCTTAAGTCTATTTTTTTAACAATACACAAATGTTCTTTCTTTCTTTCTTTCTTTCTATTTAACTACAGATTTTCTTTCTTTCTTTCATTTTTCTTTCTTTTTTCTTTCTATCTTTCTTTCTTTTGAAGCCTTTTTCTATTTAATTTCTTTTATCTTCATTTTCTTGTTCTTTCGTTTATTCCCGTTCAAGAGGCTTTCGTTTTTAACCATACTTTACTATTCTCTTTTCTTTCTTTCTTTCTTTCTTTCTTTCTTTCTTTCTTTCTTTCTTTCTTGCTGACTTTCTTTCTTTTCTGGCCTTCCTCCTTTTAATTATACGCATCCATTTTTCTTTCTTGATTCTGCAGTTTTGCATTCTTTGTACTTTTACTTTGTGTTCCTATTTTCCCGCCTCCATAGCAACCATTGCTTGTCAGCCATATTGTTTTTTACTTTAAATTTCGTTGTACATGATCGAACGGTAACACAACAAGCTTTTGTCTTTCCAGTAGTAAATGGATTTCCCGAAAGGACAAACGCGCATTATTCACTTTTGGAAATGTATGACTAAAGTACTAAAAGGATTATACACACACACACACACACACACACACACACACATATATGCACACACACACATATATATATATATACACACATATATATGTGTGTGTGTGTGTGTGTGTGTATATACATATATATATGTATATACACACACATATATGTGTATATATATATATATGTGTGTGTGTGTGTATATATATATATATATATATATATATATAGTTAAAGCAAGCGTGTGTATAGATGTATGCGTATGAAGTTACATTGGTTTAAAAGTGTATTTCCGTTTGTTTAACATTTGCGTATATTTTGATTTGTGCTGTTCAATTTAACGGCAATTATTTTTATTTATTTTTTTCATTTTATAGACACAAACATAAACACACACACACACACACACACACACACACACACACACACACACACACACCATATATATATATATATATATATATATATATATACTAGCAGTATAGCCCGGCGTTGCTCGGGTGTAATGAAAGCTTTAAATCTAATCCATGATCCTGGAGCTCAGACCCTTTGGACGTTGGTACGAAACACTAAAAAGCAATAGTTGTTTCCAGTTAAAGCAAAACCGTAGATTGTCATACAAACATCTTGCCTTTTATATATATATTATCGATTTTCTGCACTATTGTAAGAACTGCAACCTTGAAACTTCGGAATATCGTTTCTTATGTCTTTGTCTATGAGTGTATCAAATTTAATTAAAATCGGACCACTCCTTCTATAAACCGATTTTTTCGATTATCGATTTTCGATAGTGATCGGGGGTACCTCGAAACAAAACCTAGCTAAGAACACTCGCAGACACTTATAGTACAACTGTGTAAGTTTTCAAGAAAATTGGTTCAGCCGTTTCGGTGTCTATAGGTAACGGACACACACACACACACACACACACAGAAACAAAGTTCCATTTATAAATAAGTTTAGATTATATATATATATATATATATAGTACTGTGCAAAAGTATTAAGACAAGAACTATTTTATCTTTTATAAGGCATCAAAATAAAGTTTAAAATCATCTCTGTCCTAATACTTTTGCACACTACCAGTAGTCGGTAAAAGTTTTAGGACAGGGGCGATTTTCCTAAAAACCTCACTGAAATTCAAATACAGGGTGGAAAGCCAAGTAAATTGCTAATAAATATTGATTATTTAAAACTAGGTGTAAAAGAAATGTATTAAAAAGAAGTTATATTTAATTTTACCTATTTCCTATTAAACAAGTTATTTTGAAACTACTCATTATTCTATTATCCTTGGATATGACTGACTTTTTCTTATTCCCCCTTCTTGAATTGATAAATCTAATGTTATCACGCAAGACACACTTTGGGAACAAATACAAGCTGCTTGACAGGAGATACCATTAGATACATTAAAGACGATTGTGATGTCAATGCCTGATAGAATGAAGGCTGTGATCAAAGCATTTTATTATACTTGTTAAAGCATTTATTGATTAAATCAAATAAAATTACTTTAATTAAATTGTTTATTTTCTGTCAATATACCTCATAAAAATAAAATAGTTCTTGTCCTAATACTTTTGCACAGTACTGTATATATGTGTGTGTGTGTGTGTGTGTATATATATATACGTATATATATTATAAATTATAATTTAGAACATGTACAAATTACAATCTACTACAAAGTGTGAATTTTGTTTCGACATTGAAAGGACAATGTCTCATCAGGTAGTAAACGCTATTTTTAGAAGGAATATGGAAAATTCGCTTTCTTATATTGGTAAATTTTTGTGTGTGAGTTGACGGGGGTAGAGAAAATCAGAAAGTCATAATTTGGGGATTATAAAAGAGACATTGAACAAAAAGAGGTAAAGGGGAGAGAAAGAGACTTGGTGAAATTGTCAGGAGAAAGACGCCAGGTTTAACAAGAGAAAATAAAGTATGTCCTTTCAATGTCGAAACAAAATGTACATTTTGTAGTAGATTGTAATTTGTACATGTTCTGAACTATAACTGACGAGGGTCATTCAATAAATAAGGTGAATTTTTCGGTATAAGGACTTCTACGAGGGTCATTCAATAAATAAGGTGAATTTTTCGGTATAAGGACTTCTATGAGGGTCATTCAATAAATAAGGTAAATTTTTCGGTATAAGGACTTCTATGAGGGTCATTCAATAAATAAGGTAAATTTTTCGGTATAAGGACATCTACGAGGGTCATTCAATAAATAAGGTGATTTTTTCGGTATAAGGACATCTACGGGGGTCATTCAATAAATAAGGTGAATTTTTCGGTATAAGGACTTCTACGAGGGTCATTCAATAAATAAGGTGAATTTTTCGGTTTAAGGACATCTACGGGGGTCATTCAATAAATAAGGTGAATTTTTCGGTATAAGGACATCTACGGGGGTCATTCAATAAATAGGGTGAATTTTTCGGTATAAGGACTTCTACGAGGGTCATTCAATAAATAAGGTGAATTTTTCGGTATAAGGACACCTACGAGGGTCATTCAATAAATAAGGTGATTTTTTCGGTGTAAGGACTTTTAATACTGATAGAAGCTTACTTTTTTAAAAATTTCTTTCCTTTTTGTTTGCAGATTAAAAAATCTTTGAGAGTTTTGAAGATTAACAAAGATGGCCGACCAAGAAGCATACCCCAGGATTGAACAGAGGTCAGTTATCAAAGTTTTGGTTGCTGAAGGGTGCAAACCAGTTGAAATTCATAGGAGAATGTCAACTGTGTATGGTGCAACATGCTTCAGCCAAAATGTCTACAAGTGGGCTAAATTGTTTAAAAAAGGACGGAGCAGTGTTGAAGATGAAGACAGGCCTGCGAGGCCTACAGAAATGAGGTTTCCTGAGGTGATCGAATCATTCAGTCTGACAGAAAGGTGACAGTGGATGACATTGCAAGGACTTTGTGCCTATCTGTTGGGACAGCACACAAAATTGTCCATGATGACCTTGTCTACTCGAAGGTCAGCTCTCGGTGGGTGCCAAAGATGCTTACTGTAGAGGACAAACAGAAGAGGGTCGAGTTGTCCGACCAGTGTCTCTATCTCATCCCCCTTACAGCCCAGACCTTGCCCCTCTCAGACTTTCACCCGTTTGGTCCCTTGAAAGCGTTCCCGAGAGGCACGAAGATTGAAAATGACGATAAAATCAAAAGTGCTGTGTCCTTATAGCGAAAAATTCACCTTATTTATTGAGTGACCTTCGTATAATAAATATTCATAGCTCTATTTCTATATTGAGCACTGTGTTAATATTTTCTTGTTCCTTACTCACTTGGATATATATATATATATATATATATATATATATATGCTAGTCGAGAAAGAGTGTCCATGTAGTCTTCTTGTCGAGTAACGGTATACTATGCATGTGGAGAGATATGTTCATATTAAATAACATAATAATAATAATAATAATAATAATAATAATAATAATAATAATTAATAATAATAATATTGTCTTATTAAGTACAGCCCACACACTAAGGAAAACTTTATCTATGTAATGCTAGGGATGATAGGGAAGATAGAAAAACATGAAATGGAGTCATAACAACACGCCACGACCTGCCTTAGGTCTCCCCGCAGACTTGGTTGGTAGTGAGACCAAAGCAGAAATCAAAATATGATGAAAAATGGCATAATAATAATAATAATAAAGACTTGGAAATTGGAATAGAAAGAATGTGGAAATTGAAAACAAGAATCGTGCCAGTGATAGTAGGTGCACTTGGAATGATAAAAAATGGAACAAAAGAACACATTGAAAGAATCCCTGGAAACCCCAGCTTAAGAGATATACAAAAAATTGTATTATTAAGTACAGCCCACACACTAAGGAAAACTTTATCTATGTAATGCTGGAGATGATAGGGAAGATAGAAAAACATGAAATGGAGCCATAACAACACGCCACGACCTGCCTTAGGTCTTCCCCGCAGACTTGGTTGGTAGTGAGACCAAAGCAGAAATCGAAATATGATGAAAAGTGACATAATAATAATAATAAGCAAGAAGACATTAATAATATTAATATGACAAGATGGCCTTGATAATAATAATAATAATAGACAAGATGGAGTTCATTATAATAATAAGACGAAATGACATTGATAATAATAATAATAATAATAATAATAATAATAATAATAATAATAATAAAAAATAATAATAATAATAAAAAAATTAATAATAATAATAATAATAACAATCAGGGATAAGTTTCTTACAAGGCAAGGTTTGGGGGAAATAACATGACGAAGTATATTAACTGTTACAATAGACACGAAGATGTGGAGGGCGATGATCGCCTACATCCTGAAGGGACACCGCACATAAAAGAATGAAGGCTCAGATACTGCGCCTTCAGCCGCATATATGTTTACTAATGTTCTGAAGATGTTCTATAATGTAGGGCCGCAAGATGGTAGGACTGTGTTGTGAGCTTTGGTGGGATGGCCACGACGATCGCATAGACTTCAGATTTCTGACCATTGACAATGATCTTCAAGGTCTTGAAGGTATGACCCGATGATTGCAAGCAGACTTCCGGATCGCCCTATGCCATACCTTTCCAAAGGCCTCACGTTTTACGTTAACTCCCGCACTTGGAAACTCGACCCCAGTCACATTCTTACCGGCGGGATGTGGCTTCCCTCTGTCTTTTCTACAAATATATTCATGGCTTCTGCTCCAACAAACTTAAGTCACTGGTGCCCCCACCACTAGAATTTACTCATGGAACCAGACTGGCAACAAGGCCTCACCCACATGCAGCTGTCAACTTTACTCCATCAGCTTCTTTTCTCGCACTTCCTGCTTGTGAAACTCCCTTCCATATATTTGCTTTCCTGATGGCTACAATCTCCAGGAATTTAAATGCAAGGTCAATACCCATCTCTTATCCACTTGACTCCAGTTCTTTCTACACCACCCTGTATATCTTGTTCTATCTTATCCTTTTCCTTTCTCACTACCTTCGCAACTGTCTTCACACCTGTGTTTCCATCCTTCTTTTGCCCTTTCTCTGACACTTCCTGAAACTAATCCGTCTTTCTCTTCACTCTCCACTTCTTGTCTAAAAACGATAATTGAAAGTAATATAGTGCGCCTCCTAGGCCGTACCTTACCTTCCGCCCTCAAGTGGAATCATTATATTGAGTCAATAGCTAAATACACTGCTAGAAAGGTTGGGTCACTGTGTCGGGCCAGGAAGATGTTATCACCTGAATCTATCTTGCATATATACAAATCAACCATCCGTCCGTGCATGGAATACTGCTGTCATATATGATCAGGGGTCCCAGCTGGTCATCGTAATGTTCTCGACAGGCTTCAAAGGAGAATCTGCAACTTGATAGGTCCTAACTTGGTAGCTCGACAACAGTCATTTTCTTACCGGCGGGATTTGGCTTCCCTCTGTCTATCCTACAAATATTTTCATGGCCTCTGCCCCGACGAACTTCAGTCACTGGTGCCCCCGCCACTAGAATTTACTAGTGCAACTAGACTGACAACAAGGTTATTTATAAAAATGAACGAATGTTTAATAAACTATTAAAATTAATTTGAAGTTTATATGGATAAAAAGAGACAAGAGAACAAAACTATTCTTAGCCGAGGGACTTTATCAAGTCAATGTTCATTAATGTCTATTAGGTGTTTAAAGGTGAGTTAAATTCAAAAGCATTGATTAACCAATGACATCTTCACCTTTGTATACAAAAAAGTAGACTTTTGTGCAAATTAATTGAAACAACTGCTTTAATTTCATTTTTTTGTTTTTTGCCATACGGTCAGTCACACTGGAGTCACAGGGTGTAATCGATTTTTATTTTTTTTGCCATACGGTCAGTCACACTGGAGTCACAGGGTGTAATCGATTTTTATTTTTTTTGCCATACGGTCAGTCACACTGGAGTCACAGGGTGTAATCGATTTTTATTTTTTTTGCCATACGGTCAGTCACACTGGAGTCACAGGGTGTAATCGATTTTTATTTTTTTTGCCATACGGTCAGTCACACTGGAGTCACAGGGTGTAATCGATTTTTATTTTTTTTGCCATACGGTCAGTCACACTGGAGTCACAGGGTGTAATCGATTTTTATTTTTTTTGCCATACGGTCAGTCACACTGGAGTCACAGGGTGTAATCGATTTTTATTTTTTTTGCCATACGGTCAGTCACACTGGAGTCACAGGGTGTAATCGATTTTTATTTGTTTTCCTCAGATTAAATTATTTGCAGTGGTGTGCAAGAATATAAATCTCCCTCTCTCTCTCTCTCTTTCTCTCTATCGCTGTAATTCGTGTAACAACCTTTGCTTTTTTTTCTCTAAATCCATACTGAACCATACCAAATTGGTTTCCATAGAACGTTACGAAAGTAAGAATAAAACACTTTAATTCCATTTTCGAATTGTATTTTTTCGATTTTTCTTACAAAACTATCCGAGTGCCGGTCCCAGCCACGGCTGCCTCTGTGTATGTGTGTGTGTGTGTGTGTGTGTGTGTGTGTGTGTGTGTGTGTGTGTGTGTGTGTATAAGTGCTAGAATCCGGGAACGTTGTGATTAAAGTGTAGATTTATTGTTGCTATTATTATTATTATTATTTGCTTTTTGTATGATATATTTAGTGTCCATAATGGCATTTGTGACGCTATACGTGTTTCGAGTGTAAAGTTGACTCACTTCAGGCAATTAAACTTCTCATACCGAGATCTGCTTGCTTTCAATCTGACATACATAAACATGTGACTTCACATATCGAAGATCCGTTTGCAAAAGCAAACGGATCTCGATATGTAAAGTCACAAGTTTATTCGCCTGAAGAGAGTCAACTTTACACTCGAAACACTTTTAACGTCACGAATACCATTATGGACACTAAATATTTCATACAAAAAGCAAGTAATAATAATAATAATAGCAACAATAAATCTACACTTTAAACAAAACGTTCACAGCTTCTCGCACTTTTTATTCTATATCAAATTCACTCGTTGGAACAACACTATATATATATATATATATATATATATATATATATATATATATATATATATTCATCGCTATATATATTCATCACTATATATATATGTATATATATATATATATATATATAGTCATCCGCCGACAGATCTGTTTCGCTGTATCACAGCTCATCAGTACGGTTAGACTCCGATTGCTTCTAACCCAGGATTGTAATATATATATATATATATATATATATATATATATATATATATATATACACTATATATATATATATATATAGTGTTGTTCCAACAAGAGAATATATATATATATATATATATATATATATATATACTTAGAATGTGCGTTGTGGTGCAGTGGTTGTCGGATCGGAACGAGAAATCGTAGATCCGAGTTCGAATTCCAGACGAATTCGTTGTGTTCACTTACGTGCAAATACACTTGAAACAGGTAATAACCTGTCTCATCTCCCCCCCCCCAGCTATGAGTTAAATATTAGAACAGATTGGGTTCTACAGCGTTGATTGCCAACCAATTTAGCGCAGAAAGTAATGGTAATCTACTCTACTGCGGGAATACTTTCTGCTTGGTCAGTCATGTCTCGAAAGAGACATGATCACCTGAGCCTGTATCATATATGGCACTTAATTGACTGGTATACACCATTATGTAAATTATTCGAAAAAACTACTTTATTTTCTTTTCGTTCACGGTACAGTCAGTTTTAGACCCACTAGAGTGAAAAGGTGCAATCGATTTATATTTTTCCTCGTATTAGGTTCTTTGCAGTGGTATTTTATCGGGTGTATAATGAAATTTGTTTGGTGTTGAAAAATATTAAGTCATTCGTGATTGCATCAAATTTTTATCAGGCCCAGACACTATTGTCCCGATTGTCGATTAGTTGTCCTACGGCCATTATCTGCAAGGGACGTTACTCCAAGGAAGTGTGTGAAGATTTTAAATCTTCACGAACCCACGGGCAAGCCTTACAGAGAGAAAGTGGATATTGTTGGTTTCAGCCATTTCAACTGTCAGTCGTGTCGTCAAGGCGAAGAAACAAACTTGATCTGTCAGTTCAAAACGCAAAGAAAAATGCGGCCGGAAGAGAGAAAAAAAAACAAAAAAAAAAACGCCAAGAGACGACGTATGCGTGACTGGAGAAAGTGTGAAAGATCATAGGAAGACATTTTTTGTTTGTCTTTGTTTCAGTTAGTTTGCACAAGGGTGTACAACAAAACAAATAACACCTGGTCTTGATAATGTCCTTCAGACGACGAAACCCGTCGGCTAAGAATTTTTTCTTTTGTCTCTCTTTGTATTCATTTTATTTTTACAGATAAACTTTATCTGAAAATAATTCGCACACACACACACACACACACACACACACACACACACACACACACACATATATATATATGTATATATACCGTTGCTCGGGTGTCATTTTTATTTTTATTCAGGTTTCTTTTTACTCACTCTATTTTAGTCAAAACTTAGTAGGCACCCTCTCCCGGTAGAAGTGAGAGAAATAAGATAGAACTAGCAGTATAGCCCGGCGTTGCTCGGGTGTAATAAAAGCTTTAAATCTAATCCGTGGTCCTGGAGCTCAGACTCTTTGGACGTTGGCACTAAAAAGACTAAAAAGCAATAGTTGTTTCCAGTTAAAGCGAAACCGTAGACTGAAAGAAAAATGAATGGATGTGAGTTAAATTTTGATTTCCGGTATCAATATCAAATAAATTTCGCAAACTGAATATTGAAGGCTAAATAAATCCTGTGAGTAAATGGTATCATGACTGAGACAAAGAACTACAATTATACCTACTTAGAACCAAACCCGAAGTAAAAACCAAAATAAAATGGCTGAAAACCTGATTTTGATCAGACCCGATAGGTTATCGTGGTATCGATTTTCAATATCGGAGTCAAATAAGTCATCCAAGGATAAACTAACCTACGTAAACCCATGAAAACTTATCGTACCCATCACGAGTAAAATTAGAGAAAATGAGCCATATTGATGGTTGAATATCAGTTTTGGATCAGATTCGATAGAATATCGGAGGTATCGATTTCCAATATAAGAAAAAATGAGTCGTCTGAGAAAATCTACTAATGTTTGAGACTAAAAACTATAATTTTACCAAGTTAGAGCAAATTCTGCAGCAAGAACAACGATAAAAGGGCTGGAATCCTGATCTTGATCAGACCTGATCGGATATCGGGGTATCGATTTCCTATGTCGGGTGGAGGGTGGGGGTTCGGAAAAAATTAGTAACCCATGACCTGACCGGAATCCTAAACAATAAACAATATGTGTGAAGTTTGGTGAGAATCGGATAAAAATTGTGGATTTGTATAAAGGACAGCCAGACAGACACACATCGTGCCTTATATATATATATATATATATATATATATATATATATATATATATATAGAGAGAGAGAGAGAGAGAGAGAAAAGGGGATATTGATTGAGATAGATTGATACGTACGTAGACTATAATGGATGTCCCTCTACGTAAATACCCGAAGGGTAAATGTTTTTAATCATATTTTAAGAAAAGGTTTCCTAGCCAAATCGAACCGCTATTGGCAAAAGAAAGAACCAATCAATAGAGATTTAGTATTGAAAAGAAAAACTGAATGAATGAAAATGATTGAATTAATGATAAAAGAGATGTTATGAGATCTATAGCAGTCCCCGTTGATAAAATTCGAAATATTAGTACAAATGAATGTATCAGGAGCTGCTATTGTGCATTTTTGAGAAAGAAAATAGTGAAAATATAGCAACGTCTGAAAAGGAAGAACACAGAAAGAAGAAGGTAAATTAAAAAAGGAGAAAAGAGGGAGAGGAAAAAGGAAAAAAAAGAAAGAGAGCAAGAGGTCAGAAGGAAAAAAGAAAGAGAGCAAGAGGTCAGAAGGAAAAAAAGAAAGAGAGCAAGAGGTCAGAAGGAAAAAAAGAAAGAGAGCAAAAGGTCAGAAGGAAAAAAAGAAAGAGAGCAAGAGGTCAGAAGGAAAAAAAGAAAGAGAGCGAGAGGTCAGAAGGAAAAAAAGAAAGAGAGCAAGAGGTCAGAAGGAAAAAAAGAAAGAGAGCAAAAGGTCAGAAGGAAAAAAGAAAGAGAGCAAGAGGTCAGAAGGAAAAAAAGAAAGAGAGCAAGAGGTCAGAAGGAAAAAAAGAAAGAGAGCAAGAGGTCAGAAGGAAAAAAAGAAAGAGAGCAAGAGGTCAGAAGGAAAAAAAGAAAGAGAGCAAGAGGTCAGAAGGAAAAAAAGAAAGAGAGCGAGAGGTCAGAAGGAGAAAAAGAAAGAGAGCAAGAGGTCAGAAGGAAAAAAAGAAAGAGAGCAAGAGGTCAGAAGGAAAAAAAGAAAGAGAGCAAGAGGTCAGAAGGAAAAAAGAAAGAGAGCAAAAGGTTAGAAGGAAAAAAAGAAAGAGAGCAAGAGGTCAGAAAGAAAAAAGAAAGAGAGCAAGAGGTCAGAAGGAAAAAAGAAAGAGAGCAAGAGGTCAGAAGGAAAAAAGAAAGAGAGCAAGAGGTCAGAAGGAAAAAAAGAAAGAGAGCAAGAGGTCAGAAGGGAAAAAAGAAAGAGAGCAAGAGGTCAGAAAGAAAAAAGAAAGAGAGCAAAAGGTCAGAAGGAAAAAAAGAAAGAGAGCAAGAGGTCAGAAGGAAAAAAAGAAAGAGAGCAAGAGGTCAGAAGGAAAAAAAGAAAGAGAGCAAGAGGTCAGAAGGAAAAAAAGAAAGAGAGCAAGAGGTCAGAAGGAAAAAAAGAAAGAGAGCAAGAGGTCAGAAGGAAAAAAAGAAAGAGAGCAAGAGGTCAGAAGGAAAAAAAGAAAGAGAGCAAAAGGTCAGAAGGAAAAAAAGAAAGAGAGCAAGAGGTCAGAAGGAAAAAAAGAAAGAGAGCAAGAGGTCAGAAGGAAAAAAAGAAAGAGAGCAAGAGGTCAGAAGGAGCAAGAGGTCAGAAGGAAAAAAGAAAGAGAGCAAGAGGTCAGAAGGAAAAAAGAAAGAGAGCAAGAGGTCAGAAGGAAAAAAAGAAAGAGAGCAAGAGGTCAGAAGGAAAAAAAGAAAGAGAGCAAGAGGTCAGAAGGAAAAAAAGAAAGAGAGCGAGAGGTCAGAAGGAAAAAAGAAAGAGAGCAAGAGGTCAGAAGGAAAAAAGAAAGAGAGCAAGAGGTCAGAAGGAAAAAAAGAAAGAGAGCAAGAGGTCAGAAGGAAAAAAAGAAAGAGAGCGAGAGGTCAGAAGGAAAAAAAAGAAAGAGAGCAAGAGGTCAGAAGGAAAAAAGAAAGAGAGCAAGAGGTCAGAAGGAAAAAAAAGAAAGAGAGCAAGAGGTCAGAAGGAAAAAAGAAAGAGAGCAAGAGGTCAGAAGGAAAAAAAGAAAGAGAGCAAGAGGCCAGAAGGAAAAAAGAAAGAGAGCAAGAGGTCAGAAGGAAAAAAAGAAAGAGAGAAAGAGGCCAGAAGGAAAAAAGAAAGAGAGCAAAAGGTCAGAAGGAAAAAAAGAAAGAGAGCAAGAGGTCAGAAGGAAAAAAAGAAAAAGAGCAAGAGGTCAGAAGGAAAAAAGAAAGAGAGCAAGAGGTCAGAAGGAAAAAAAGAAAGAGAACAAAAGGTCAGAAGGAAAAAAAGAAAGAGAGCAAGAGGTCAGAAGGAAAAAAAGAAAGAGAGCAAGAGGTCAGAAGGAAAAAAAGAAAGAGTGTCGAAAAAAAGAAATAGATTTGTCCGCAATTTTATTTTAATCTTGGAGATTAAAAACGCTTTAGTCATACAAATCTTACTAATTAACTCATAGTTGGGAGAGAAAAGGTGGATTCATACCTTTCCCAATGGTATTCGCGGGTAAATGGACATAACGAACCCAACTGGAATTAGAACTCGGTTATTCGATTTAAAATTTCGTGTCGTTATCCATCGCACCACCTGCACATCTGCGCTTACAGCATCTGGTAATCCAAAGCGTTCATTCTTTCAGATACTGACCAAGCTCAACATTGCTTAACTTCGGTAATGGTGACAGAGCAGGTGTTTCAACGTGATATAGCCGTAAGCGTGTCGTGGTAAAAGACTAAGAGTTAATGAGAGAAACTAAAAAGGAAGTTGTGAAGATCCATAAACTCTTATGTTTTGAAAGAAAAACACAGCACGAAACGATTCTCAATATGACCATTTTTCAAACAATGACAGAGGAGGAAATGATTGTTTTATTAATTTTTTTTTACGGCTTACCAACCTATTGTAGGTGATTTAACCCGAGAACAATAACCATGGGTATATAGTACCCGGCGCAAAAGACGCCATTTTAATTAATATTGAATTACAATTTTCAGTATTTGATTTTCTTACCTAATTTTTTTTTTACGGCTTACCAGCCTATTGTAGGTGATTTGACCCGTGAACACTAACCATGGGTATATTGTACCCGGCGCAAAAGACAACATTTTAATTAATATTTAATTACAATTTTCAGTATTTGATTTTCTTACCTAATTTTTTTTTACGGCTTACCAACCTATTGTAGGTGATTTAACCCGAGAACAATAACCATGGGTATATAGTTCCCGGCGCAAAATACGCCATTTTAATTAATATTGAATTACAATTTTCAGTATTTGATTTTCTTACCTAATTTTTTTTTACGGCTTACCAGCCTATTGTAGGTGATTTAACCCGTGAACACTAACCATGGGTATATTGTACCCGGCGCAAAAGACAACATTTTAATTAATATTTAATTACAATTTTCAGTATTTGATTTTCTTAACTAATTTTTTTTACGGCTTACCAACCTATTGTAGGTGATTTAACCCGAGAACAATAACCATGGGTATATAGTACCCGGCGCAAAATACGCCATTTTAATTAATATTGAATTACAATTTTCAGTATTTGATTTTCTTACCTAAATTTTTTTTTACGGCTTACCAACCTATTGTAGGTGATTTAACCCGAGAACACTAACCATGGGTATATAGAACCCGGCGCAAAAGACGCCATTTTAATTAATATTTAATTACAATTTTCAGTATTTGATTTTTTTACCTAAATCTTTTTTTACGGCTTACCAACCTATTGTAGGTGATTTAACCCGAGAACAATAACCATGGGTATATATTACCCGGCGCAAAAGACGCCATTTTAATTAATATTGAATTACAATTTTCAGTATTTGATTTACTTACCTAAATTTTTTTTTACGGCTTACCAACCTATTTTTTTACGGCTTACCAACCTATTAACCCGAGAACACTAACCATGGGCATATAGTACCCGGCGCAAAAGACAACATTTTAATTAATATTGAATTACAATTTTCAGTATTTGATTTTCTTACCTAAATTTTTTTTACGGGTTACCAACCTATTGTAGGTGATTTAACCCGAGAACAATAACCATGGGTATATAGTACCCGGCGCAAAAGACGCCATTTTAATTAATATTGAATTACAATTTTCAGTATTTGATTTTCTTACCTAAATTTTTTTTTACGGCTTACCAACCTATTGTAGGTGATTTAACCCGAGAACACTAACCATGGGTATATAGTACCCGGCGCAAAAGACAACATTTTAATTAATATTGAATTACAATTTTCAGTATTTGATTTTCTTACCTAAATTTTTTTTACGGCTTACCAACCTATTGTAGGTGATTTAACCCGAGAACACTAACCATGGGTATATAGTTCCCGGCGCAAAAGACAACATTTTAATTAATATTTAATTACATTTTTCAGTATTTGATTTTCTTACCTAAATTTTTTTTACGGCTTACCAACATATTGTAGGTGATTTAACCCGAGAACACTAACCATGGGCATATAGTACCCGGCGCAAAAGACAACATTTTAATTAATATTGAATTACAATTTTCAGTATTTGATTTTCTTACCTAAATTTTTTTTACGGGTTACCAACCTATTGTAGGTGATTTAACCCGAGAACAATAACCATGGGTATATAATACCCGGCGCAAAAGACGCCATTTTAATTAATATTGAATTACAATTTTCAGTATTTGATTTTCTTACCTAAATTTTTTTTTACGGCTTACCAACCTATTGTAGGTGATTTAACACGAGAACACTAACCATGGGTATACAGTACCCGGCGCAAAAGACAACATTTTAATTAATATTGAATTACAATTTTCAGTATTTGATTTTCTTACCTAAATTTTTTTTACGGCTTACCAACCTATTGTAGGTGATTTAACCCGAGAACACTAACCATGGGTATATAGTTCCCGGCGCAAAAGACAACATTTTAATTAATATTTAATTACATTTTTCAGTATTTGATTTTCTTACCTAAATTTTTTTTACGGCTTACCAACATATTGTAGGTGATTTAACCCGAGAACACTAACCATGGGCATATAGTACCCGGCGCAAAAGACAACATTTTAATTAATATTGAATTACAATTTTCAGTATTTGATTTTCTTACCTAAATTTTTTTTACGGGTTACCAACCTATTGTAGGTGATTTAACCCGAGAACAATAACCATGGGTATATAATACCCGGCGCAAAAGACGCCATTTTAATTAATATTGAATTACAATTTTCAGTATTTGATTTTCTTACCTAAATTTTTTTTTACGGCTTACCAACCTATTGTAGGTGATTTAACACGAGAACACTAACCATGGGTATACAGTACCCGGCGCAAAAGACAACATTTTAATTAATATTGAATTACAATTTTCAGTATTTGATTTTCTTACCTAAATTTTTTTTACGGCTTACCAACCTATTGTAGGTGATTTAACCCGAGAACACTAACCATGGGTATATAGTTCCCGGCGCAAAAGACAACATTTTAATTAATATTTAATTACAATTTTCAGTATTTGATTTTCTTAACTAAATTTTTTTTACGGCTTACCAACCTATTGTAGGTGATTTAACCCGAGAACACTAACCATGGGTATATAGTTCCCGGCGCAAAAGACGCCATTTTATATTAATATTGAATTACAATTTTCAGTATTTGATTTTCTTACCGAAATTTTTTATTACGGCTTACCAACCTATTGTAGGTGATTTAACCCGAGAACACTAACCATGGGTATATAGAACCCGGCGCAAAAGACAACATTTTAATTAATATTGAATTACAATTTTCAGTATTTGATTTTCTTACCTAAATTTTTTTTACGGCTTACCAACCTATTGTAGGTGATTTAACCCGAGAACACTAACCATGGGTATATAGTTCCCGGCGCAAAAGACAACATTTTAATTAATATTTAATTACATTTTTCAGTATTTGATTTTCTTACCTAAATTTTTTTTACGGCTTACCAACCTATTGTAGGTGATTTAACCCGAGAACACTAACCATGGGCATATAGTACCCGGCGCAAAAGACAACATTTTAATTAATATTGAATTACAATTTTCAGTATTTGATTTTCTTACCTAAATTTTTTTTACGGGTTACCAACCTATTGTAGGTGATTTAACCCGAGAACAATAACCATGGGTATATAATACCCGGCGCAAAAGACGCCATTTTAATTAATATTGAATTACAATTTTCAGTATTTGATTTTCTTACCTAAATTTTTTTTTACGGCTTACCAACCTATTGTAGGTGATTTAACACGAGAACACTAACCATGGGTATACAGTACCCGGCGCAAAAGACAACATTTTAATTAATATTGAATTACAATTTTCAGTATTTGATTTTCTTACCTAAATTTTTTTTACGGCTTACCAACCTATTGTAGGTGATTTAACCCGAGAACACTAACCATGGGTATATAGTTCCCGGCGCAAAAGACAACATTTTAATTAATATTTAATTACAATTTTCAGTATTTGATTTTCTTAACTAAATTTTTTTTACGGCTTACCAACCTATTGTAGGTGATTTAACCCGAGAACACTAACCATGGGTATATAGTTCCCGGCGCAAAAGACGCCATTTTATATTAATATTGAATTACAATTTTCAGTATTTGATTTTCTTACCGAAATTTTTTATTACGGCTTACCAACCTATTGTAGGTGATTTAACCCGAGAACACTAACCATGGGTATATAGAACCCGGCGCAAAAGACAACATATTAATTAATATTTAATTACAATTTTCAGTATTTGATTTTCTTACCTAAATTTTTTTTACGGCTTACCAACCTATTGTAGGTGATTTAACCCGAGAACACTAACCATGGGTATATAGTACCCGGCGCGGAAGACAACATTTTAATTAATATTTAATTACAATTTTCAGTATTTGATTTTCTTAAAATTTTTTTTTACGGCTTACCAACCTATTGTAGGTGATTTAACCCGAGAACACTAACAATGGGTGTTTAGTATCCGGCGCAAAAGACAACATTTTAATTAATAAATAATTACAATTTTCAGTATTTGATTTTCTTACCTAAATTTTTTTTACGGCTTACCAACCTATTGTAGGTGATTTAACCCGAGAAAAATAACCATGGGTATATAGTACCCGGCGCAAAAGACGCTATTTTAATTAATATTGAATTACAATTTTCAGTATTTGATTTTCTTACCTAATTTTTTTTTACGGCTTACCAGCCTATTGGAGGTGATTTAACCCGAGAACACTAACCATGGGTATATAGAACCCGGCGCAAAAGACGCCATTTTAATTAATATTTAATTACAATTTTCAGTATTTGATTTTTTTACCTAAATCTTTTTTTACGGCTTACCAACCTATTGTAGGTGATTTAACCCGAGAACAATAACCATGGGTATATATTACCCGGCGCAAAAGACAACATTTTAATTAATATTGAATTACAATTTTCAGTATTTGCTTTACTTACCTAAATTTTTTTACGGCTTACCAACCTATTTTTTTAGGGCTTACCAACCTATTAACCCGAGAACACTAACCATGGGCATATAGTACCCTGAGCAAAAGACAACATTTTAATTAATATTGAATTACAATTTTCAGTATTTGATTTTCTTACCTAATTTTTTTTTACGGCTTACCAGCCTATTGGAGGTGATTTAACCCGAGAACACTAACCATGGGTATATAGAACCCGGCGCAAAAGACGCCATTTTAATTAATATTTAATTACAATTTTCAGTATTTGATTTTTTTACCTAAATCTTTTTTTACGGCTTACCAACCTATTGTAGGTGATTTAACCCGAGAACAATAACCATGGGTATATATTACCCGGCGCAAAAGACAACATTTTAATTAATATTGAATTACAATTTTCAGTATTTGCTTTACTTACCTAAATTTTTTTTTACGGCTTACCAACCTATTTTTTTAGGGCTTACCAACCTATTAACCCGAGAACACTAACCATGGGCATATAGTACCCTGAGCAAAAGACAACATTTTAATTAATATTGAATTACAATTTTCAGTATTTGATTTTCTTACCTAAATTTTTTTTACGGGTTACCAACCTATTGTAGGTGATTTAACCCGAGAACAATAACCATGGGTATATAGTACCCGGCGCAAAAGACGCCATTTTAATTAATATTGAATTACAATTTTCAGTATTTGATTTTCTTACCTAAATTTTTTTTTACGGCTTACCAACCTATTGTAGGTGATTTAACACGAGAACACTAACCATGGGTATATAGTACCCGGCGCAAAAGACAACATTTTAATTAATATTGAATTACAATTTTCAGTATTTGATTTTCTTACCTAAATTTTTTTTACGGCTTACCAACCTATTGTAGGTGATTTAACCCGAGAACACTAACCATGGGTATATAGTTCCCGGCGCAAAAGACAACATTTTAATTAATATTGAATTACAATTTTCAGTATTTGATTTTCTTACCTAAATTTTTTTTACGGGTTACCAACCTATTGTAGGTGATTTAACCCGAGAACAATAACCATGGGTATATAGTACCCGGCGCAAAAGACGCCATTTTAATTAATATTGAATTACAATTTTCAGTATTTGATTTTCTTACCTAAATTTTTTTTACGGCTTACCAACCTATTGTAGGTGATTTAACCCGAGAACACTAACCATGGGTATATAGTTCCCGGCGCAAAAGACAACATTTTAATTAATATTTAATTACAATTTTCAGTATTTGATTTTCTTACCTAAATTTTTTTTACGGCTTACCAACATATTGTAGGTGATTTAACCCGAGAACACTAACCATGGGCATATAGTACCCGGCGCAAAAGACAACATTTTAATTAATATTGAATTACAATTTTCAGTATTTGATTTTCTTACCTAAATTTTTTTTACGGGTTACCAACCTATTGTAGGTGATTTAACCCGAGAACAATAACCATGGGTATATAGTACCCGGCGCAAAAGACGCCATTTTAATTAATATTGAATTACAATTTTCAGTATTTGATTTTCTTACCTAAATTTTTTTTTACGGCTTACCAACCTATTGTAGGTGATTTAACACGAGAACACTAACCATGGGTATACAGTACCCGGCGCAAAAGACAACATTTTAATTAATATTGAATTACAATCTTCAGTATTTGATTTTCTTACCTAAATTTTTTTTACGGCTTACAAACCTATTGTAGGTGATTTAACCCGATCACACTAACCATGGGTATATAGTTCCCGGCGCAAAAGACAACATTTTAATTAATATTTAATTACAATTTTCAGTATTTGATTTTCTTAACTAAATTTTTTTTACGGCTTACCAACCTATTGTAGGTGATTTAACCCGAGAACACTAACCATGGGTATATAGTTCCCGGCGCAAAAGACGCCATTTTAATTAATATTGAATTACAATTTTCAGTATTTGATTTTCTTACCGAAATTTTTTATTACGGCTTACCAACCTATTGTAGGTGATTTAACCCGAGAACACTAACCATGGGTATATAGAACCCGGCGCAAAAGACAACATATTAATTAATATTTAATTACAATTTTCAGTATTTGATTTTCTTACCTAAATTTTTTTTACGGCTTACCAACCTATTGTAGGTGATTTAACCCGAGAACAATAACCATGGGTATATAGTACCCGGCGCGGAAGACAACATTTTAATTAATATTTAATTACAATTTTCAGTATTTGATTTTCTTAAAATTTTTTTTTACGGCTTACCAACCTATTGTAGGTGATTTAACCCGAGAACACTAACCATGGGTGTTTAGTATCCGGCGCAAAAGACAACATTTTAATTAATAAATAATTACAATTTTCAGTATTTGATTTTCTTACCTAAATTTTTTTTACGGCTTACCAACCTATTGTAGGTGATTTAACCCGAGAACACTAACCATGGGTATATAGTTCCCGGCGCAAAAGACAACATTTTAATTAATATTTAATTACAATTTTCAGTATTTGATTTTCTTACCTAAATTTTTTTTACGGCTTACCAACATATTGTAGGTGATTTAACCCGAGAACACTAACCATGGGCATATAGTACCCGGCGCAAAAGACAACATTTTAATTAATATTGAATTACAATTTTCAGTATTTGATTTTCTTACCTAAATTTTTTTTACGGGTTACCAACCTATTGTAGGTGATTTAACCCGAGAACAATAACCATGGGTATATAGTACCCGGCGCAAAAGACGCCATTTTAATTAATATTGAATTACAATTTTCAGTATTTGATTTTCTTACCTAAATTTTTTTTTACGGCTTACCAACCTATTGTAGGTGATTTAACACGAGAACACTAACCATGGGTATACAGTACCCGGCGCAAAAGACAACATTTTAATTAATATTGAATTACAATCTTCAGTATTTGATTTTCTTACCTAAATTTTTTTTACGGCTTACAAACCTATTGTAGGTGATTTAACCCGATCACACTAACCATGGGTATATAGTTCCCGGCGCAAAAGACAACATTTTAATTAATATTTAATTACAATTTTCAGTATTTGATTTTCTTAACTAAATTTTTTTTACGGCTTACCAACCTATTGTAGGTGATTTAACCCGAGAACACTAACCATGGGTATATAGTTCCCGGCGCAAAAGACGCCATTTTAATTAATATTGAATTACAATTTTCAGTATTTGATTTTCTTACCGAAATTTTTTATTACGGCTTACCAACCTATTGTAGGTGATTTAACCCGAGAACACTAACCATGGGTATATAGAACCCGGCGCAAAAGACAACATATTAATTAATATTTAATTACAATTTTCAGTATTTGATTTTCTTACCTAAATTTTTTTTACGGCTTACCAACCTATTGTAGGTGATTTAACCCGAGAACAATAACCATGGGTATATAGTACCCGGCGCGGAAGACAACATTTTAATTAATATTTAATTACAATTTTCAGTATTTGATTTTCTTAAAATTTTTTTTACGGCTTACCAACCTATTGTAGGTGATTTAACCCGAGAACACTAACCATGGGTGTTTAGTATCCGGCGCAAAAGACAACATTTTAATTAATAAATAATTACAATTTTCAGTATTTGATTTTCTTACCTAAATTTTTTTTACGGCTTACCAACCTATTGTAGGTGATTTAACCCGAGAAAAATAACCATGGGTATATAGTACCCGGCGCAAAAGACGCCATTTTAATTAATATTGAATTACAATTTTCAGTATTTGATTTTCTTACCTAATTTTTTTTTACGGCTTACCAGCCTATTGGAGGTGATTTAACCCGTGAACACTAACCATGTAGTATATTGTACCCGGCGCAAAAGACAACATTTTAATTAATATTTAATTACAATACAGTATTTGATTTTTCTTACCTAAATTTTTTTTACGGCTTACCAACCCATTAGTGTAGATTTAACTCGAGAACAATAACCATAATATAAAATCTTCATGTAAAAGGATGCCATTTTAATAATATTGAATACAATTTTCAGTATTTGATTTTCCATCGAAATTTTTTTACGGGCTACCAATTTATTTTTTATGCAGCGACAACTGGTTAACCTTTCAGGAATACTGTAACCATAAGTACAGAAAACTCGTTTTTTATTATCCAATTATCATTAATTACAATTTTCAGTATTTGATTTTCTTACCTAAATTTTTTTTACGGCTTTATCAACCCATTGTAGGTGATTTAACCTGAGAACAATAACCATGGGTATATAGTACCCGGCGCAAAAGACGCCATTTTAATTAATATTGAATTACAATTTTCAGTATTTGATTTTCTTACCTAATTTTTTTTTTACGGCTTACCAGCCTATTGTAGGTGATTTAAACCGTGAACACTAACCATGGGTATATTGTACCCGGCGCAAAAGACAACATTTTAATTAATATCGAATTACAATTTTCAGTATTTGATTTTCTTACCTAAATCTTTTTACGGCTTACCAACCTATTGTAGGTGATTTAACCCGAGAACACTAACCATGGGTATATAGTTCCCGGCGCAAAAGACAACATTTTAATTAATATTTAATTACAATTTTCAGTATTTGATTTTATTACCTAAATTTTTTTTACGGCTTACCGACATATTGTAGGTGATTTAACCCGAGAACAATAACCATGGGTATATATTACCCGGCGCAAAAGACGCCATTTTAATTAATATTGAATTACAATTTTCAGTATTTGATTTTCTTACCGAAATTTTTTTTTACGGCTTACCAACCTATTGTAGGTGATTTAACCCGAGAACACTAACCATGGGTATATAGAACCCGGCGCAAAAGACAACATATTAATTAATATTTTATTACAATTTTCAGTATTTGATTTTCTTACCTAAATTTTTTTTACGGCTTACCAACCTATTGTAGGTGATTTAACCCGAGAACAATAACCATGGGTATATAGTACCCGGCGCAAAAGACAACATTTTAATTAATATTTAAGTACAATTTTCAGTATTTGATTTTCTTACCTAAATTTTTTTTTACGGCTTACCAACCTATTGTAGGTGATTTAACCCGAGAACAATAACCATGGGTATATAGTACCCGGCGCAAAAGACGCCATTTTAATTAATATTGAATTACAATTTTAAGTATTTGAGTTTCTTACCTAAATTTTTTTTTACGGCTTACCAGCCTATTGTAGGTGATTTAACCCGAGAACACTAGCCATGGGTATATAGTACCCGGCGCAAAAGACAACATTTTAATTAATATTTAAGTACAATTTTCAGTATTTGATTTTCTTACCTAAATTTTTTTTTTTACGGCTTACCAACCTATTGTAGGTGATTGAACCCGAGAACAATAACCATGGGTATATAGTACCCGGCGCAAAAGACAACATTTTAATTAATATTTAATTACAATTTTCAGTATTTGATTTTCTTACCTAAATTTTTTTTTACGGGTTACCAACCTATTGTAGGTGATTTAACCCGAGAACAATAACCATGGGTATATAGTACCCGGCGCAAAAGACGCCATTTTAATTAATATTTAATTACAATTTTCAGTATCTGATTTTCTTACCTAAATTTTTTTTACGGCTTACCAACCTATTGTAGGTGATTTAACCCGAGAACACTAACAATTTTCAGTACCTGATATTTTTTACTTAAATAATTTATTTTTACGTTTTTATTAATGTTAACTAAAAATACAAAGTTTGAAGTGTCTGCATCTAAAATATTTCAAATAAAGATTCATATTTAATATTTTTTTTGTTATTTTCAAAATTGGGCGTGATATACCCATACTTAGGAGTGGTTTAACTTTAATTAATGGTTAGCATTCGAGGTAGAAAATATTTTTAGGGTTTTAAGAATTTTGGGGGATAAGAATGACTTTTACTGATACAAGTTTCACTAATGAAACCATATATGTGGTGGGGGGAGCAAAGGGGAGGATTCATACTTTTCCAGAGGGTATTTTCACTTACGTTAATATAACGACTCTGTTTAGGATTGGAACTCGGTTCTTTGATTAAGAATTCCAACTAATTATCCTACACGACCCACAAATACAAGCATACAATGTTGGTAAAATTCGCCATAATTTATGGATAAAGTGCAGGGATCAGTTTATGTATTGATTATAATAGAGAATCAATCTCCCGAATGTATATTATATAGCAACAACAGCCCATGATGGTCACAAAGTGAGGGATCAGTTTATGTCTTGATTATAATAGAGAATCAATCTCCCGAATGTATATTATATAGCAACAACAGTCCATGATGGTCACACAGTAAGGGATCAGTTTATGTATAGATTATAATAGAGAATCAATCTCCCGAATGTATATTATATAACAACAAGAGTCCATGATGGTCACAAAGTAAGGGATCAGTTTATGTATTGATTATAATAGAGAATCAATCACCCGAATGTATATTATATAACAACAAGAGTCCATGATGGTCACAAAGTAAGGGATCAGTTTATGTATTGATTGTAATAGAGAATGAATCTCCCGAATGTATATTATATAGCAACAACCGTCCATGATGGTCACAAAGTAAGAGATTGAAGGTAATGTTGACAACGTTCCTGGATACAGAGTATCCTCTTGGCATCTGTTGACCATGTCCGTCATAGTATATGGATATAGAGTATCTGCGGCGCACGTAATCTGTTCAATGAAACAACGTCAAAGACCATCACTCTCGAATCAGACACTCTCCAGAACCGGATTTGAACAAAAATGGCCGCCTTTTATACACGTCGCATTGAATATTTTGAGCTTCCTGATTGGTTAAGCCTTCTATTGATGAACTATAAAATGTGTTGACTCATGTGGGTTTGCACAGTATATATATGTCCGCAAAATTCCAATATACAGCACATGGTATTTTCGAGGGGTCACCTATCTGGGGTCAACGTTGCTTAGATTTGTGATCGTTCGTCATCGGGGAAGAGACGAAAAGAAAAAAGGAAAGAGAAAAACGTAGAAATATCGGAAGAAAGGAAATAATAAAAGAATGACAGAAGAGAGGAAAGATAAAATTTGAGAATGAAAGAAAAGGTGTTCGAACGAAAGAAACTTTGCAAAGGTTGAGCGAAATGGAAGAGAAAGGAAAACAGAAAATAAGGAAAAAGTAAAGAGTAAAAAAAAGAAGGAATAATGATTGGAACGAGTGAGAAGAAAAGAAAACACGAAGGAGAAGGAATAAAAGAGTAAAAGAAAGAAAATCAAAGTAGAAAAAAGGAAAAAGAGAGAGAAAAAAGAAAGAGAGAAAAAATAAAACTTTTATGCGTGAAAATTAAAATACATTCTTTAATGCGACAGTTACGAAGTTGCTCCTATAGTAGAAAGAAATAAAGAAAGAAAGAAAGAAAACAGAAAGACAAAGAAGACACTTGAAAAGTAATAAAGAAAGCATAGAGAAAGAAAGAAAGGAAGAAAGAAAGAAAGGAAGGAAAGAAGAAAGAAAAAAGAATAGGCATAAAATAAAACGAAATAAAAGAAAGGTATAAAAAGAAATCAATAAAGAAAACGGAAAAAAGGCATGAAAAGAAAGAAAACAAAAGTAAAAAATAAAGACGTATGAAAAGAAAGAAAGAAAGAAAGAAAGAAAGAAAGAAAAAAGAATAGACATGAAAAGTAAGAAATAAAGAAAAGCGGAAGAAAAAACGAAGAGATATAAAAAGAAAGAAAGAAAGAAAGAAAGAAAGATAATAGAAAAAGAAAAAAAGAAGAGAAATGAAAAGCAAAAAAGAAAACGGAACAAAAAGAAGAGACATAAAAAGAAAGAAAGAAAATGGGAAAAAAAAGAGGTACAAAAAGAAAGAAAGAAAGAAAGAAAGGAAGAAATAAGAAAAAAGAAAAAAGAAGAGACATGAAAAGGAAGAAATGAAGAAAACGGAAGAAAAAAGAAGAGGCATAAAAAGAAAGAAAGAAAACGGAAGAAAAAAGAAGAGGTACAAAAAGAAAGAAAGAAAGAAGGAAAGAAAATAGAAAAAGAAAAAAAGAGAAATGAAAAGGAAAAAAGAAAACGGAACAAAAAAGAAGAGACATAAAAAGAAAGAAAGAAAATGGAAAAAAAGAGGTACAAAAAGAAAGAAAGAAATGAAGAAAGAAGAAAAAAAAGAAGAGACATGAAAAGGAAGAAATGAAGAAAACGGAAGAAAAACGAAGAGACATAAAAAGAAAGAAATAAAAAGGAAGAAAGAAAGAAAAGGTATGAAAAGAAAGAAAGAAAGAAAGAAAGAAAGAAAGAAAGAAAGAAAAGAAA
>JBBBDQ010001892.1:3630000-3645000 GCA_037127315.1 Ascarosepion bandense | reverse complement strand
AGATAAAAAGAGGAGAAACGGTGAAAAGGAAAATAAGAAGAGAGGTAGAGAGAGAGAGAGAGAGAGAGAGAGAGAGAGAGAGAGAGAGAGAGAGACGTGATGAAAGGAAAGAAAGAAAAAGAAGATAAAAATGAGAGAAAGGAGGAGGAGAAAAATGGTAAGGGAGAAGAAGTAGGAAATGCGGAGAAAAAACAGAGAGTCTTAGGGAGTATTAGACAGCGAAGAAAAGAGAGATACAAGGGGAAAAGCGGAAAAAGTAGAGATGAGAGAGAGAGAAAAGAGTGTGAATGTTTAAAATAGAAAACACACAAAGCAGAATAGAGAGAGAGAGAGGGCGGGTGTGTATGATATATATATATATATATATAGTCATCCACAGACAGATCTGTTTCGCTGTATCACAGCTCATCAGTACGGTTACACTCCGATTGCTTCCTAACTCAGGCTCGAAACCCGACTGAATGGGCGTCAGTCGGCGACTCTACCCCTGGGCCACGGGGCGTTCGGTGGAAGAAGGCTGTCTTTTTAGCGCATATCATATTGAGCGCCCAATAGCCAGAGTGCTCAAATTCATTTTTACTGAATGAGCGATTTGAAAATATTTCTGAAAGTACAGAATTTAATTAAAGAAATAAAAGTGCGCAGCTTGATGCTACACATTCTAAATATATTAAAAAGCGAAGCAACCGGTTTCGCTCCCGCTCTTCATGCCTCTACGGGAGATTTTAATCAGAATTAAAAAATAAAAAAATGTGTCATGGAAATGAGAAAAATGAAAAAAAAATGTGAATGCTAGAGGCTAATTATATCGAGTCCCAACAACTCACGCTGTTTGCACAACGCAGGCTTTCGGGACCCGATATACAAAGCTTCAAGAACCTTAAGGTGGAATGAACAGTGAGATCGGCACACAACAGTGAACCGATCAACACTAAAATTAGCAGCACACTTTCTATTTTCTATTCTTTATAAGGTTCTTCGCAAATAGCGGAACCGTAGGTATTCGGGACAGAGCCATTTCAGGTCTCTCTCTCTCTCTCTCTCTCTCTCTATATATATATATATATATATATATATATATATATATTGAGAGAGATAGAGAGAGAGAGGGAGAGAGAGAGAGAGAGAAATATAGAGAGAATTTAACGAATCTAATTGAAACGGAAGAAATGAGGCTCTGAAAACGTGAACCGGATATTGGTCATTTATCGTGACATCGGAAGACCGGAAATGAAAGCGCTTCCAGGAATCTTTGGACAAAACGAAATAATTGCATTACTGACCATTTTTATTCTTACGGAATAGTCCAAGACAAAGTAACATGCTTATTTCTGTGAATTTCATAATCTATCTATCTATCTATCTATCTATCTATCTATCTATCTATCTATCTATCTATCTATCTCATTCTACTCGACGTCTGTCTGTCTGTCTGTCTGTCTGTCTGTCTGTCTCTCTCTCTCTCTCTCTCTCTCTCTCTCTCTATCTATCTATCTATCTCATTCTACTCGACGTCTATCTATCTATCTATCTATCTATCTATCTATCTATCTATCTATCTATCTATCTCATTCTACTCGACGTCTATCTATCTATCTATCTATCTATCTATCTATCTATCTATCTATCTATCTATCTATCTATCTATCACATTCTACTCGACGTCTATCTATCTATCTATCTATCTATCTATCTATCTATTCTATCTTATCTCATTCTACTTGACGTCTATCTATCTATCTATCTCATTCTACTTGACGTCTATCTATCTATCTATCTATCTATCTATCTATCTATCTATCTATCTATCTATCTATCTATCTCATTCTACTCGACGTCTATCTATCTATCTATCTATCTATCTATCTATCTATCTATCTATCTATATCAGTCTGTTCCTTATCTATCTATCTATCTATCTATCTATCTATCTATCTAATAATAATAATAATGATAATAATTATTATTATTATTTTATACATCTGTTGACATATTGACATTCGTCGGCATATTGACATCTGTTGAAATAGCTAAACCCAAACGACACGTCTACTCCTTGCCCTTCTTGCCCGTGGAAGTCTCTTCCGTGTACTTCCGTCCCCGATAACTACAATCCCTAGAAGTTTAAATTCAGCGTCAATCACTGTCTTCTGTTTTGAATCCCAGTCACCTTTGTCCTGCTCTCACTAACCCCCCCTATACGCACTTTCACTCCCTGTAATCCTCGCTCTGCGTACTAGTGACATTTTTGCATTGCTTGGGCTAAAATAGTTAACACAAAAAGAAAAGAAAAGAAAGAAAGCACAAACAACCTTTTCACCCATCGTAGACGGGGGGGAGATAGTAACCTGAATCTTATTTACAACATTTCCAGTGTCAATCTTACTATACCTGAAATGGGGGCTTTAATTCTAGGATTCAGATTTTCAACTGGATCAAGAAAAAATGACACCCTTACCACCTTAATCCAAAACAGAAGTTTGAAAAAAGTTTCATATAAGTTATCTTAACAACCTTCATTAGAAATACTGATGAAACTACATTACCTAAGAGACATTACCTAAGAAACTACATTACCTAAGAGATAGCCACGGGCATTAAAAATCTAAAATCCAAAAGAAAGAACTGCAATGTTTAAATGCAACTTCAACTACCATCCTTTATCTCATCATTTTCTTATCCTTTCTTAGACATCCCTTGTAACTCCTTTCATGCAACCCCCTGCGCACCAGTGGCAGTACTACCTTGCTTGGGATGAAACGATTATAAAATCACTTATTCGTGAATAAAAGCAGAATCATAACCTCAGAAAGAAAAGCTATTATGGATGCCAACATTTGCAGTTAAAAATTAGAATCTTTCTTAAATGACGATACACGAAAAACAAACGGACAAACAGTAAATACAGAAACACAATAATTCAGCACAACAGTCAAAAAATGAAAAACAATCCTGAACTGGACTAATAGAATACCACCTCACAACAGCAGCAGTATACGACTTACCCTAAATACACCCATCCAACATACTTATCAGACCCATTGCCTCCGGATTAACAGTTGCAACTCAAAAATTAGCTAAAGCAATTGCAGAAATCCAAACTCTGTCAATAAACACCATCGACCCAATACACCTAAATTTTTTGGTAACTTAAATCAGAGGATATGAAACAAATTATGAAAACAAGTTTAGATATCACTATACACAAATTTCCCCAGTTACAAAATGCCTCAATATATTAAGAAACCACCTCAAAAAAAAACAAAAAGATAACCTTCCTCTACCTATAGTAGTTCTGGGTATGACAGTAAGCCGCATCCGGCAGCAAGACCTCTGATTGGGAGGTTGTGAGGAGCATGGAACCACCTCTTAATTGTTCCCATGTCCACCCTGACCCGGGGTGATAGCAGCTGTTAGGGTCCCAGCTATGGGCAAATATTTAACCCCAAAACTGGGGTCAAACCTCTATGAAAGTATTAAAAAAAAACTTTTATAGGAAAATATACGTTTTTTAATGAAAAATATTACCAACAATAGTTTTGAAAAAAAAAAAAATACAATCAGACAGTTTTGAAGAAAAAAAATATTACCAACAATACATTTTTGAATACAAAACAAGATATTTTCAGTTTCTAAAAGAACAAAATTCATTAAAATCTGACTAAGTCAACCTCCTTACTATAACCGAACACTTAAAAAATCCTTAAACCCCTACCTTTTTGGCATTAAATAACCCACAGAGTTTGATATGACGTTAAGCAAAACTCAAACTCAAACTCCTCTACCTATACAACTATGCCAAGTAATCACTAAACATTGCTTCTTCCCTTTTAAAAAAAATCTTTTAGTAACTTAAACCAGAGGATATAAAACAGATTACGAAAATTAAGTTTAGATATCACTATACACAAAATTTCCCCGTTACAAAATGCCTCAATATATTAAGAAACCACCTAAAAAAAAACAGAAACAAAAGATAACCTTCCTTTACCTATACAACTATGCCAAGTAATCACTAAACGTTGCTTCTTCACTTTCAATAAAAAAAAATGTCTATAAGCAAATGATGTTTATTTTCTCTTTGTTTATTTAAAAGGTTGTAGTTTTGTTACTTCCATGTTTTTTTGCTGATATTTTTGCAATATTTTGAATTCTTTGTGTCTGTTTACGTTCGCAAAACAAAATTCTGAAAATATTTTCTTTTATAGCATTTTAATTTTCTCAACACTTTCTTTGTGGCATTGTTGAAGACGGCATTTTTCTTCATCTTGCCAATGTTTTCAGATGTGCGGAAGGTGTAACTGGTTGGACGTGAGAATAGAAACTCCCTCTTTCTCATAAAAATCTAAACTTATTTATAAATGGAACTTTGTGTGTGTGTGTGTGTGTGTGTATGTGTGTGTCTGTGTGTGTGTGTCCGTGACCTATAGACTCCGAAACGACAGAACGGATTTTCTTGAAAAGTTACACAGTTGCACTATAAGCGTATGCGAGTATTCTTAGCTAGATTTTGTGTCGAGCTACCCCCGATAAATATCGAAAATCGATAATCGAAAAAAATCGAGTTATAGAAGGAGTGGCCCGATTTTAATCAAATTTGATACACTCATAGACAAAGACATAAGAAACGATATTCAGAAGTTTCAAGGTTGCAGTTCTTACAATAGTGTAGAAAATCGATAATATATATATAAAAGGTAAGATGTTTGTGTGTGTGTCTGTTTATCTGACTGTATGTTTGTATTTTTTCTTCGGGTTTGGCTCTAAGTAGGTATAATTGTAGTTCTTAGTCTCAGCCATGATACCATTTACTCAGAGGACTTATTTAGCCTTCAAAATTCAGTTTACAACGAAAAAAGCTTATTTGATATCGATACCAGGAAATCAAAATTTGACTTACATCCATTCATTTTTCTTTCAGACTACGCTTTCGCTTTAACTGGAAACAACTATTGCTTTTTAGTCTTTTGTGCTAATGTTCAAAGTGTCTGAGCTCCAGGACCATGGCTTAGTTTTAAAGCTTTCATTACACCCGAGCCACGCCGGGCTATACTGCTAGTTTTCTATGAAACCAACAGCAGCAATTTCTTGCGTGCCCCACACCTACTAGGAACTCGATTGCTGTGGTCCCATACTCCTCACTGAGTCTACGGGACGTGAGAGCTGTGGTTCTATACATTACATGGAATCAATGGTATTTGGAAACTGTGGTCCGTACTCCCCAGGGAGTCTACGGGGCTTAAAAGCTATGCTACTACACTCCTCAGGGAGTCAAGAGGATTTGAGAGCTATGGCCTTATACTCCTTGGGGAGTCAATGGGACTTGATAGTTGTGGGTCTATGGGGATTGAGGACTGTGACACCATATTCCACACGGCGCCATATTATTTAGGGAGTCAACGAGATTTGGGTTATTGTATGAGTTCCCATCTCTTTGACACATCTTGTTCCTATTCTGACCATGCGTTGTGGTACAACGAGAAGCCGGGGAGCCGAGTTCGAATTCCAGCTGAATCCATTTTATTCACTTACGCGCAAATACCCTTGGGAAAGGTATTAATCCGTCTCTTCCTTCCAGTTATGGGTTAAATAGCAGGATAGATTGGGTTCTATAGCTTTGGTCGGTAACCAGTCTACCGCAGAAAGCAATGGCAATCTACTGCGGGATAATCTTCTGCCCAGTCAGTCATGTCTCTTTCGAGACATGATCACCCAAGCGTGTATCACATATGGCACTTAACTGACTGATATGTTTTATGACCCATGGAAACGTGTCCGACATTATAAAACAAGACTAACTATAGGATTCACTTTCTTTTATATGCCGTCTCCTTTCAAGATCTGGGAGATGACGGTTCTCTACAGCGTCATTTTCTTTGCAGATTTAAACAATGTTTGTCCCTTTACCCTACCCCTAATCCCAGCTCAGACACACACGCACACACGCATAATGTATATCCTGGATAAAAAGCAATCGGATTTCTAGCCGTACTGATGAGCTGTGATACAGCGAAACAGATCTGTGATTGAGCACTCTGGAAGAATGGTAAACTTTAAAAAAACAGTAGTTACTCTAGCATCTAAGCATCGTTCATTCTGTAATGAATTAGAGCACTCTAACTCATACCTCATACGCTAAAAATCTGCCTCCTTCTACCGAGCTCTCATAGCTCAGAGGTATAATTGTTGACTAATAGCTGTCTGATATTACAAATTTACGAACTGCGTTTGCTATTTTCGGTGACTGTTAATGTTGCTTAAAAAAGTTTTATGTCAACACAAGATAAAATCGTCGCTGATGGTGGATGTTTTTATGTTAACGTCCTTGTAACCTCCCTGAAGATGGCGCATGTGAGCCGAAAGCTTAGAGCGAACTTAATAAAAAGTTATCCAAATGGTGGAGAATTTTGTCTTTATTTTCACCTGAAATGAATACGATGTTTAGAACGGCTCATGATTAAACATAGTAGACATTCATTGTCTCTTATATTTAACAGTATAGGTTTAGAACGGCTCATGATTAAACATAATAGACATTCATTGTCTCTTATATTTAACAGTATAGGTTTAGAACGGCTCATGATTAAACATAGTAGACATTCATTGTCTCTTATATTCAACAGTATAGGTTTAGAACGGCTCATGATTATACATAATAGACATTCATTGTCTCTTATATTCAACAGTATAGGTTTAGAACGGGTCATGATTAAACATAATAGACATTCATTGTCTCTTATATTCAACAGTATAGGTTTAGAACGGCTCATGATTATACATAATAGACATTCATTGTCTCTTATATTTAACAGTATAGGTTTAGAACGGATCATGATTAAACATAATAGACATTCATTGTCTCTTATATTCAACAGTATAGGTTTAGAACGGCTCATGATTAAACATAATAGACATTCATTGTCTCTTATATTCAACAGTATAGGTTTAGAACGGCTCATGATTAAACATAATAGACATTCATTGTCTCTTATATTCAACAGTATAGGTTTAGAACGGCTCATGATTATACATAATAGACATTCATTGTCTCTTATATTTAACAGTATAGGTTTAGAACGGCTCATGATTAAACATAATAGACATTCATTGTCTCTTATATTCAACAGTATAGGTTTAGAACGGCTCATGATTAAACATAATAGACATTCATTGTCTCTTATATTCAACAGTATAGGTTTAGAACGGCTCATGATTAAACATAATAGACATTCATTGTCTCTTATATTCAACAGTATAGGTTTAGAACGGCTCATGATCAAACATAATAGACATTCATTGTCTCTTATATTCAACAGTATAGGTTTAGAACGGCTCATGATTAAACATAATAGACATTCATTGTCTCTTATATTTAACAGTATAGGTTTAGAACGGCTCATGATTATACATAATAGACATTCATTGTCTCTTATATTCAACAGTATAGGTTTAGAACGGCTCATGATTAAACATAATAGACATTCATTGTCTCTTATATTTAACAGTATAGGTTTAGAACGGCTCATGATTATACATAATAGACATTCATTGTCTCTTATATTCAACAGTATAGGTTTAGAACGGCTCATGATTAAACATAATAGACATTCATTGTCTCTTATATTTAACAGTATAGGTTTAGAACGACTCATGATTAAACATAGTAGACATTCATTGTCTCTTATATTTAACAGTAGAACTAAAACATGTAAGTCCTTAAATGAACCATGTTCATTATGCTTATATGAAAAACTATTTATTATTAGATCCCTTAAAAATAAAAATTTATTAAATAAACGCAACGAAATTAATGTCATATGTAGACATGTAAATTATTCACATTAGAAAATGGATAAAACCTAAATTAAATAACATGCTCACCGATGAATTAGGTAAAAACAAAAATAAAAATGAAAATAAAGCCAAATATAGAATAAGTTAGTTTTTCTTTTTTTAATAATTCCCCCCTTTGTATCAGGATAATAAACTTTACAGCAAATTGATAGATGTAGCGAAAAAATAGCAGTTCGTGGTTTCCTTTTGGAAAAAATCTTTTCTTTAACAAATATTATAAAGGGAAAGTGATTGATACGACCAAGAAGAGATATCATATCAAATGTAATAAAATTGAAAGGAAATGATAAGATCAGATAAATACGAAAGAAAGCAGACAAGAGAGGAATAGGGTCAAGGAAAAAGAAAAACAGAGGAGGAAAGAAGTTGGTTAGCACAGAAATTCCTCGGGGTCAAACCCCTAAGTGAATCTCTATTCTGATTAGCCACACACACACACACACACACACACACACACACACACACACACACACAAAAATAAAACACCCACATACATTCACAGTAAACCGAAAGTATTTGTCATTTAAAGTTAAATCGTCTGCACAACCACACCAATATTGCCTAATGATGAGAATTAATCTCGAAACAGAAATTTCCATGCATCAATGTAAAATTGACATAACCATATATATATATCAAAACAGAAATAGGGGTTGTTCCAACGAGAGAAAGTGGTATAGAAGAAAAAGTGCGAGAAGCCGTGAACGTTTTGTTTAAATTGTAGATTTATTGTGACTATTATTATTAATATTACTTGCTTTTTGTATGATATACTAAGTGTCTATATTGGTATTTGCGCCGCTACACGTATTTCGTTCCAATACAAATTTGACTCTCTTCAAGCGAATAAACTTGTAGCTTTACATATCGAGATCCGTTTGTCTTTATGATTTCCGAACTATCGTATTTATACAGATAAATGGTTGATGAGTAGGTCAGGAATATGCGTGCGTGTTTTGTTTTGTTTTTGTTTTTTTTTCACATTTGCACGTTAAATCTCTTCCGTTTTGGGAATCATTCATCTTTCGTTGGCCCGAAAAAGGTTTTACACTGAAGTGAAAAATTTAATTTCGTCTTTATACTTACAATTGTTTTCAGCGATTTCGATTCTACTCTACTCAACGGGTCATCTAGTGCTGTTTTTGGAATACTATCTTTTACAAACATTCGCGATTTTTTTTTTAGCGCGTTTGAATTTTGTGTGTCTGTGTGTGTGTGTCTTAGGTTTTTGATGTTTTGTTGAGAGAAGGCTTTTATTTCTTTATAAATATTTCTTCCTGCACCATGAGCGTGTCATAATCTGCATTTTGGTAGGTAAGCATTACTCTGAATTTACCTTCGCTACATTCGTGTAAATGTTGGGAAACGTACAATTTCTTGTTATTGTCTAGGTTAATGTTAATTCTGGGCAGAGATGCTCTTTTATTCTGGACTTGTGTCACTCCCACAATATATATATATATATATATATATATATATATATATATATATATATATATATATCAGTCAGTCAGTTAAATGTCATATGATACACGCTTAACTGATCATGTCTCCTTTGATCAATGGCAGTAGATTACCATTTTTTCCTCGTTAGACTGGTTGCTAACCAAGGCTATAGAAACTAATCTGCCTTGCTGTTCAATCCTTTTATCCAGATTAGTCAGTTAATTACCATACATGATACACACTTGAAATGTTCTAACAGAAGACGGAATGTATGACACTGAGATCCGAAGGTGAATTGGCATGGCGAAGGAAGCATTCCAGAAGTTGAGTAAGGTATTAAGAAACAGGACAATTTCGCTAGAAACAAGAAAGAGAGTACTGGATTACTATGTGATATCGGTTCTTTAAAATGGCAGTGAATGTTGGGCAATATCTTCGAAGATGAAGGAAAAACTTGAAGCATCTGATATGTGGTTCTATAGAAGGATGCTACGGATATCATGGACTGAACATATGAGCAATGATAAGGTTTTGGAAAGTATGGAAACGAAAAGGAAATTAATACTGAGCATCAGGAAGAGACAGCTGAAGTTCCTGGGACATGCAATGAGGAAGGAGGCCTTGGAGAATCTGATACTAACAGGCCAGATAGAGGGAAAAAGAGACAGGAGAAAGCAGTGGATAACATATTTGAAGGACCTAATCAGGTGGATAGCGGAACGAGGGTTGCATGGTGTAACAGGAGAAAGCGTGCTAAGAGCCACCAGGTATAGGAAGATGTGGAAAGCCATGATCGCCTACGTCCTGAAATGACAAGGCACAGATAAGAATGAAGAAGAAGAAGAAGATACACACTTGCGTGATAATGTCTCTTTCCGTCCATGACTGTCTAGGCAGAAGATTGTCGCGCAACACATTGCCATTTTCTTTTGAGGTAGACTGATTGTCAACCAAGGCTATAGAAGTCAATCTATCTTACTATTTAATCCATAGCTGGAGCGAAAAGAGATGGATTCATACTTTTCTCAAATATATTTGCGCGTAAGTGAATGCAACGAATTCAACTGGGATTCGAACTCGGCTCACCGAGTTCTCGTTCTGAGGAGAGATCTACTGCGCCAAACCGTATTTAGGTAGTAAATGGTCTTTACTGCAAATGCTATTAAAAACTACATACATTTTGTCTCGACTATTTTTAATGATTGTTGTGGATTCCGGAAACGGAACCGCACAAAATAAAGGAAAAACAACCAGAATTTGAGATAGAAAAATAAGTATATTAAACGTAATGATACAAACTTGAATGCAGGTTAATAATCCAGGCATACAGTTAGTACGTAGTATATATACAAGTCTCGGAAGTGAAGCCGTAGTGTATTTAGTACGTCCATGTCGGAAGCTGACGGGTACTGTGTAAGCTCAGAGCTACTATGAACTACAGACGCTGTATTCTCTGTGAAACCTCGGTATCTTCCGGTATCGTTCGGTATCGTTCGGTATCTCACTATGGCAGGAGTATATGTATACTCTAGACGAGTCTATTATCATGGAAAAGGGGGAGACGCCACAACAATGATCATATTTTTCAATTTACTAATAATCCTTCACTGACAAGGAGGAAATTTCGTCAGAAATTGTCTGATTTCTTTTCTGAAGAAAAGCACAATTTTGAAATTGTGTAATAATACTAATTTTTGAAAATTAAGCTGTTAGAATAAAGAGCTAAGTTTTTTTTAAAATCGTGTTTTTAACCATTACAGAAATTTAACTAAACTCACCAATTGTCATTTCCTCCTCGAACTATATTCCTTAGTTCGACAAATTTTCATAGCAAAGACGCGACATGCCACGCATATTGTAGCGAACCACCTTCATTCTCTTCGTACTCCATTGGTGAGATGTAAGCGCCAATCGAGCAGATTCTTCTCACGAAGCAACTTCCAAGTGGACGCTTCCCGATCACGATGATTTTAAACTGTTTAAGTCTAGGGTTAACCGTAACCATCCGTCCTGCATGGAATACTGCTGTCATACATGGTCAGGTGCCCCTACTGTTCATCTAAGTATTCCCGACAGGCTCTAAAGGAGAATCAGTAATGTGATAGGTACCGACTTGGCAGCTCGACTCCAGCCACTTTCTCATCGACGGGATGTGGATTCCCTCTGTCTGTTCTATAAATATTTTCATGGCTTCTACTCCGACGGACTTAAGACACTGGTGCCCCTGCCACATGAGTTTACTCGTGCAACCAGACAACCAATGGATCCCACCCATTCACAGCTAGATCAGCCAAATACAGCCGACAATTCTACGTCATCAGCTTCTTTTCTTGCACTTCCCGCCTGTAGAACTCCCTTCTATATTCTTGCTTTCCTGACGGCTACAACTTCCAGGAATTTAAATGCAATGTCAATGCCCATCTCTTAACCGTTTGACTCTAGTTCTTTCTACATCACCCTGTTTATCTTTTCCTTTCTCTCTACCTTTGCAACTGTCATCACACCTGTATTCTCATTATTCTCCAGCTCTCTTCTCTGACACCCGCTGTAACTGGTTCGTCTTTCTCTCTACTCTCTTCCTATCAAATCTTTTTCTCTTATGTAGCACCCTGCTCATCAGCGGCGTTACCGCCTTGCTTGGGGTGAAACGATTAAAAAAAGATTCTTCCCCTTAAACGGTGGTGTGCATGTTTACTTCATTCTTCCAGGCAATTGTGAATCAATTTGCTAAATTCACCAACATTTTTGCTTCTCTAAGGAGATGGATGGACCGGAAATACTAAAATCCGAAGTGGAAGCTGCAATGGCTAAAATGAACAGAAACAACGCACCTGGCCCAGATGGAATAGTGATAGAGCTGCTGACAGCCTTAGAAGAATATGGCATAGAAAAGATTACCAACATAATAAACGAAATTTATAGCAGCGGAATAATACCAGAAGACCTATGCAAGTCGATATTTATAGCGCTGCCGAAGAAACCTGGAGCAAACGAGTGCGAACTACACAGAACTATCAGCTTGATGAGTCACATTACAAAACTGATTGTCAGAATTCCTGATGAATAGAGCGAGAAGCAGAATCAGGCAAGAGATAGGGCAGGAACAGTGCGGGTTCGTCAAGGACACTGGAACAAGGAACGCCATATTCATGATTAGGATGCTCTCTGAAAGGGCATTGCAAATGAAGAAAGACTTGTACCTATGCTTCATTGATTACGCGAAAGCATTCGACAAAATACGACACAAAGAATTGATGGAAATGCTAGGCAACCTCGACATTTTCGGCAAAGACATAAGAATAATCAAGAATCTCTACTGGCAGCAAACGGCCTGCATACGGACAGGTAACGACCTCAGTAGATACACAAAGATAGAAAAAGGCGTAAGACAAGGATGTGTCTTTTCACCGGATTTGTTCAACCTATACAGCGAGAATATTTTGAGGACCCTAGATGACACACCAGGATTTGTTATTGGAGGCCACAACCTGAACAACATAAGATATGCGGACGATACAGTACTGATTGCGGACACGGAAAGGAAACTGCAAGATCTCATGCAGAAAGTAGCAGTGGAGAGTGACAAGAAAGGACTACAAATAAACTTTAAGAAAACTGAGTGCATGGTCATCAGCAAAAGATACAACCCAAACTGCCAAATACAGGTAGGGGATAACAGAATCAAACAAGTACAAGAATTTAAGTACCTAGGAAGTGTTCTAACAGGAGATGGAAAGTGCGACACGGAGATCCGAAGGCGAATTGGCATGGCAAAGGACGCGTTCCAGAAGATGAGCAAAATACTAACACACAGGAAAATCTCAATAGAAACGAAGAAAAGAGTGCTAGACTGCTACGTGATGTCAGTTCTTCAATACGGCTGTGAATGTTGGACAATATCATCGAAAATGAGGACAAAACTGGAAGCGGCCGAAATGTGGTTCTACAGAAGGATGCTACGGATATCGTGGACTGAGCATACAAGCAACGACGAAGTGTTAGAAAGAATGGCAACAAAAAGGAAATTGATGCTGAGCATCAGGAAGAGATAACTGAAGTTCCTGGGACATGCAATGAGGAAAGAGAGCCTGGAGAACCTGATACTGACTGGACAGATAGAAGGAAGGAGAGACAGAGGAAGGCAGTGGATAACATATTTGCAGGGTCTGATCAGGTGGATGACGGAACGGGGGTTGCCAGGAGCAAAAGGAGCAAACATACTAAGAGCCACAAGGGATAGGGAGACGTGGAGATCCATGATCGCCTACGTCCTGAAGGGACAGGGCACATAGAAGAAGAATTCTCCATTTTGTTTTATTGTTGAAAATGGTGAAAACAAAAACAAACAAAAAAGTAATTTAAATTTCTGTCTGTCTGTCTGTCTGTCTGTCTCTCTCTCTCTCTCTCTATATATATATATATATATATATACATATAATACGTAGAAATATTAAACCAATAAATAATAATAATCAATAATTTGTGAATAAATTTGCTAAATTCACCATCATTTTTGCTTCTCTAATTCTCCATTTTGTTTTATTGTTGAAAATGTTGAAAACAAAAACAAACAAAAATGTCATTTAAATCTGTCTGTCTGTCTGTCTGTCTGTCTGTCTCTCTCCCTCTTTATATATATATATATATATATATAATACGTCGAAATGTTAAACCAATAAATAATAATAAATTAAACTCATCATATACTATAAAAAATTCAAACAATTGACCTCATAGTCTCTAATAACACAACAACCACACAACTAAGTCTTCTACAGAAAACCAATGTAGTGTATCAGTTTACATGCCCGTTCACAGTATGTATTTCTGGTACTAATAATAAACCCACTACATATATTGGTTTTACAACAACCACGCTCTCCCGTAGACTTACCTGCCACCTTTCTGATCAGAGTTCAATTAAACAACATTTCTTAGAAAAACATAACCATGTAGGTAATATTAGACAGATTTCAGTCGGTAACACACTAATACTCACACATAGAGTAAAAGGAACCTTCAGATATTGGAGGCCATGTACATTAAATCAAAGCAACCCACACTTAATAAAATTAAATAAATCTGGCCATAACACATTTCTTTGCATTTGAATACATCGTTCTGTTGTCATTTCGCGGTGTGACGTCATAGAACCGCATTGCAAATTTCAATCTGGTCATAACACATTACATTGCATTTAGACGCATGGTTCTGTTAATATTTCGGTCTCTCACGTGGTGTGACGTCATAGAACCGCATTACAAATTTACGACATGCGTCTGCTATTCGGTAACTGTCATCGTCGCATAGTAATGTTTTATGTCAACACAAGATAATATCATCTTTGATGGTGGATGTCTTTTGTTAACGTCCCTGTAAAATCTCTGAAGATGACTCATGTGAGTCGAAAGCTTAGAAACAGCAAAATTTTAAAAAATATCTAAATATTGGAGAATTTTTGTCTTTATTTTCACCTGAAATTAAGGCCAAAATACGATGTTTAGTACGGCTCATGATTAAACATAATAGACATTCATTTACTGAGCGGCCATAGCTCAGAGCTAGAATTGCCGACTGACGCCAATTTGGTCAGGTTTCGATCCTGGGTTAAAAACAATCGGTTGTCTAACCGTACAGACAAGCTGCGAAACATATCTTTCTGCGGATGACTATATATATATATATATATATATATATATA
>JBBBDQ010001892.1:3602500-3617500 GCA_037127315.1 Ascarosepion bandense | reverse complement strand
CTAGTATGAATATATACCTACATTTACTGCTAGGACGGTAGGCTTACTGTGACGGTTCAGAAGGTTTTTCACATCAAAATCCATCTTTCACATTTATAAATCTACCATTCGTCCGTGCATAGTATACTGTTGCCATATCTGGTCGGGTGCTCCTGCTATTCATCTCGAGTTTCTCGTCAGAATCCATCTTGCACATTTATAAATCAACCATTCGTCCGTGCATTGAATACTGTTGCCATATCTGGTCGGGTGTTCCTGCTATTCATCTCGAGTTTCTCGTCAGAATCCATCTTGCACATTTATAAATCTACCATACGTCCGTGCATTGAATACTGTTGCCATATCTGGTCGGGTGTTCCTGCTATTCATCTCGAGTTTCTCGTCAGAATCCATCTTGCACATTTATAAATCTACCATACGTCCGTGCATTGAATACTGTTGCCATATCTGGTCGGGTGCTCCTGCTATTCAACTCAGGGTTATCGTCAGAATCCATCTTGCACATTATAAATCTATCATTCGTCCGTGCATTGTATACTGTTGCCATATCTGGTCGGGTGTTCCTGCTATTCATCTCGATGTTCTTGTCAGAATCCATCTTGCACATTTATAAATCTATCATTCGTCCGTGCATTGTATACTGTTGCCATATCTGGTTGGATGCTCCTGCTATTTATCTCGAGGTTCTCGTCAGAATCCATCTTGCACATTTATAAATCTACCATTCGTCCGTGCATTGAATACTGTTGCCATATCTGGTCGGGTGCTCCTGCTATTCAACTCAGGGTTATCGTCAGAATCCATCTTGCACATTTATAAATCTACCATTCGTCCGTGCATTGAATACGGTTGCCATATTTGGTCGTGTGCTCTAGCTATTCCTCTGGAGGAGGTTCTTAACAAAATCCAAAGAAACATCTGCAATGTAATGAGACCCGACCTGGCATCTCGACTTCAGTCACTTTATCACCAAAGGGACGTGGTTTCCCTCTGTCTTTTCTACAAATATTTTCATAGCAACTGCTCTGATAATTTTGTTTTATTGTGCTTTGACTACATGAATTTTAATGCTCCTACCGAAGTGGGATCTATGTTGGCATCTAGGTCCTCTCTTTTACCGTTGAAATAGTTAAATGTTACCATCACTCATATCCTAACAGTTTTTTTTCTAGCAATTCTTGCCTATAGAACTCCTTTCCGTTTATTTGCTTCCCTGACAGATACAATTTAGGCGGAACTGAAGGAAACTACCACCGCCTTTTTTTTTTACTTTTTTTAGTGCAATCTTATTGATTACACCCTAAACTTTCCGATTGGCAAAAACATTTGAAAATGTTTAATATTTAAACAATTTTAGTGGGGGGACTCAGTTTTTCATACAAAGTTATACTAAATCGATTCTCCATTTTGGAACCACTCGCCGGTACGACATTACCACCACCTGTAAATTTGTTGTTTTTCATTTTTTTTTTTTTACTTTTTCAGTGCAATCATATCAATAACACCCTCAACTTTCCGATTGAAAAAAAAAAAAAGAAAAAAGAAAAAAATGGAAAAATTTCTACATTTAAACAATTTTAGGTGGGGGCTCAGTTTTTCATACAACCTTATAGTAAATCGATCCTGTGCAATTAACTTTTTTTGTTTGTACATATTCAACAACTGAATACTTTGCGAAATTTTTGAATAAAGCCATTCTTGGAATTTCTGAGGAAGATGCCATTGTAAGAACTGAAAAAAACTTGAAAAAGACAAAAACAAAAGCAACAACTTGTCCCCCCCAAAAAAAACAAACGCCAGTGGTTCCAAAATGGAGGATCAATTTACTATAACGTTGTATGAGAAACTGAGCCCCCTACTATTTTTTTTTTTTTGATAATCGGAAACTTCATGTAATAACCGATAAGACTGCGCTGAAAAAAGTAAAAAAAAAAAAAAAGAAGAAAAACAACGAATTTAATGGCAATGTTAGTCTCCTTCAGGTCCGCCAAAAATTAAATTCAACGTCAATTGCAATCTTCTATCTTCTTGAATCCCGTTTACATTTTATGTTTTCTTCAATAACCGCTGTACCCAGTCTTTTCAATCGCTGTAACTCCCTGCACACTAGTGGCGGTCCCACCTTGCTTGGAGTGAAATTAGGAAAAAAAAAAAATTGTTATATTCATATCACACGATCCTAATCTTTGTACATATATTTTTTTTAGTTTCATTTTCAGTGTTTCTGTGAAATTTCTCATTTTGCCAGCCTGAGTTCAACTTTCTCGGTATTTAAAAGCATCGTCTCTGTGTCTATCAGAAGCAGCTGAACAACAAAAAGACATACATCAATAGATTACATCGAAATCTCTTTCATTTTTTTCTCTGTACATCTCAAAAATAAAACTAAATTCGAAACATTATTCAGTGAAGGTGTAACTTGCAGTGAATGACGAGTGCATTACGTTCTTTAATTCATTTTCTCACTGTCAGTTGTTCATGGCTAGCGCCATTTTGCCGCCGTGGTAACTTAGGAAACATAAATGGTGCAAAGTAGACATGTCAAAATCGTTAGGGGCAGACGATAGAGAATAATGAAAATACAAGTGATTCGAATTTCAAGTCGGCTATCAGCTTGACGTAATTTCCTGTTTATCTACGACATGTTTTCGTTTTCTTTTTCCCTTTTTTATTCTTGAGATTGATCGGGAAATATTACAATAATAAAAAAAAGTCGAAGATAACAGAAAGACATTCATGTTATTATTAGAAATGTTAATAATAATAAAACTTAGTAAGACAAAGAATTTTGGCTCATATTTTATTCGATTTGTTTATTGATTACTGAAGCGATTCTACAATATATATATATATATATATATATATATATATATATATATATATAGACAATTTTTATTATTGTTTTGTCTTTGCTTTGTGTAACTGGAGTTGCCACAGGTAATAATCGGAGGCTGCAAGAGAAAATATATTCTTTGTTTTTTTTGTACCAGAAGATGCAAACAGATGAGATGTTATTAAAGCCGATAGAAAAAGAATGTAATTGTGGTCTCTGTATTATTTTAGAAAAGACCGCGAGATATGAGAAGCACCCTTGAGTACGATTTGTAACAATTCCTATGTTTTAGGACTACCATACATATTTGTTTGCCCCCTTTGATATCACATCCATATTTGACGTATGTGAAAGTCATGTGATGTGATGTGTATAAAAGTCACCAGATGTAACATGTACGAAAATCACCAGGTGTGTGTTAACCAGATGAGGTGTGTGTAAGTCGCTAGATGTGTTGTATGTCAAAATCACTAGGTTTAAAATGTGTATATCACCAGATGTGGCGTGTATAAAAATCTCCAGATGTAACGACTGTGAAAATGAATTGAGTGCAAAATAATCTCAGTAAAATAAGGATTTATAATTAATTTCTATTTTTACACCTTGTGAGTTTTCTTTTGCAACAGTTTACTTTTTTTCTTTCTTTCTTTCTTTCTTTCTTTGTTTGTTTCTTTGTTTGTTTCTTTGTTTGTTTCTTTCTTTCTTTCTAATATCTTCCATTTTGTTCATTCTGCCTGTTTTTTATTAATTTGCTTGTTTCTTTACTTTTTCCTCTCTTTTTTCAATTTTTCTTTCGTTAATTCCGTTTTCCCTTTCTTCTTTTCTTTTTCCTTCCGTCTTCTTTCTTTCTTTTTCTACTAACTACCTTTCTTACTTTTCTTCTACTTTTTCCTTCCTTCCTTCCTTCCTTCCTTCCTTCCTTCCTTCCTTCCTTCCTTCCTTCCTTCTTTCTTTGCTAACCTCCTTAAGCTGTCTTACGTTCCTTCTACCGTTTCCTTCCTTCCTTTTTCTTTCTTTCTTTCTTTTTCTTTTTCTGCTAACCTCCTTAACCTTTCTTTCTTTCTTTCTTTCTTTCTTTCTTTCTCTTTCTTTGCAAACCTCCTTAAGCTTTCTTACTTTCCTTCTAAATTCTCCTTCCTTCCTTCCTTCCTTCCTTCCTTCCTTCCTTCCTTCCTTCCTTTCCTTTCCTTTCCTTCCTTCTTTCTTTCTTTCTTTGCTAATAACCTCCTTAAGCTGTCTTACGTTCCTTCTACCGTTTCCTTCCTTCCTTCCTTCCTTCCTTCCTTCCTTCCTTCCTTCCTTTTTCTTTCTTTCTTTCTTTTTTCTTTTTCTGCTAACCTCCTTAACCTTTCTTTCTTTCTTTCTTTCTTTCTTTCTTTCTTTCTTTCTTTCTTTCTTTGCAAACCTCCTTAAGCTTTCTTACTTTCCTTCTAAATTCTCCTTCCTTCCTTCCTTCCTTTGCTAACCTTAATATTTTAACGTTTCTTACTTTCCTTCTACCGTTTCCTTCCTTCTTTCCTTCTTTCTTCCTTTCTTTCTTTGCTAACCTTCTTAATCTTCCTTCCTTCCTGCCTTTCTTTCTTTCTTTCTAATCTCTTCCATTTTGTTTTATCCTGCCTTTCTTTTTATTTGCTTATTTCTTTTACTTTTTCCTCATTTCTTTCAATTTTTCTCTTGTTAATTCCGTTTTCTCTTTCTTATTATCTCTTTTTTTCCGCATTCTTTCTTTCTTTCTTTCTTCTTTTTTCTTTCTTTTCCTGCTAACCTCCTTATTTTAATCTTCCTTCCTTCCTTCTATTTTTTAGAATCAATGAGCATTTTAACTTCTGGCTAGTCAATATATCTTACATTGTCTTACAAGAGCCAATATTAACGATAAACATTAATCCTCTTTCGTTTCATTCCCGTTAAATATAAATATCTTCTTATTACCTCCCTTTGATCCAATAATGGCCACTGTTTCCCTCTACTCGATACATTATCAACATCTCTTTTTACGTCTAACATTCTGTCGAAAGATCTTTTCTCTTTTGTATCAGTTTGGGCGATGTCTTTAGAAATAGTTCTCATATTGCTAACAGAATCACAACTGCAGTTAAAATGTACGAACAACTACATTTTCGATAAGCCAGCGACACCTAGCTGACTAAGCAAGAAAACCGAGTTAGGTCATAGTGATCTTCTTTGACTATAAGCTTGTTATGAAACATTTACCTCTGCAACTAATAGTCGCCATTTTATTCATGTGAGTTTCACCTTCACCAAGCTCAGGTTTGTGTTGCCGATTTCTGATTCTATATACAGCTGTTTTCTTTCCATTTTCCTTAAAACTTTGTTGCTCACATGCTTCAGCCAGAGTATTCTCAGCATCCTTATGTAGAATCTCATTTAAGTTGCTCAGATCTTCTCTTCATCTTTCAGGAAATTGACCAATATTCAGTGCCATATAGGAAGTGGTGAAGTATTCTGCTTCTGGATAACACCAATGGTCTTGAAAGATAACGACAAAGCCGGAACACGTATATATATATATATATATATATATATGAACTTATATTTTCATTCTACAGTGGTAGACAGAGGGAATCACGCACATACAAAAAATCTGTCAGAAGTTGTTGTCTTGCAGGAGCTGCGTTCTCTCAATCTTCTTTTCGATGCAATAACCCCAAACCCATATAAACTAAAATTTTCACCCATTTAAAACTTCTCCGGTTTTCGCTGAATTTTGTTATTTATGGCCAGTTATATCTGTCAATCATTTTCGCCGGCTGTTGCTTTTAAAGATGGCTACTTTTGAAGTAGTAACTCTTTTGTCGGTCTTGTTTATATTTTCTGTTTTGATGTTGATCATACTTTTCTCGGTTCTGCTTTTGATGTAATCACACTTCTCTAGGTCTTGTTTATATTTTCTGGTTTCGACGTCGGCTACAATTCTATTGGTCCTTCTTTTGATGTCAGTCATATTTCTGTCTGGTCACAGAAATATATTACAGTAATTCGATGCTCTGCCTTCCTGTTTCTAATGAATTCTTCTATTTCTTAAAGTTTCGTTTAGATTTCAGAAGACATCTATCACAATTCCAAAGCGCCTGTTTGTTTCTACTTCACGTTTACCATTCACTGACCTTTTGATCTCCCCAAGCTGTATTTCGAGTCTAGAGCGATTCCCTTTTGCTGACAACCATATATTTTGGTTTCTAACAATCGATGTTTAGTAAAAAATTACATAAATACTTTACTTCGCTTGTGGAAAGCATTTTTCCCTATTCTAATCCGCCTTTCGATTTCAGTGACATGTTTCTCGTTCTTTGTTAAAACATTTCCCAGATATTTAAATTGTGGCACTTGTTGGTATTCCCAATTTATAGTTTGCATCATGGGCTGTCTTTTTTTTGTTGACAACCATACATTCTATCTTCTTACTGGAATAAAACTGTAGAATTTCTGGTTTATTTGTTTTTGCTGCTACAGGTATACCTCGGGTTATGCCATTTCGAGTTAAATCGTTCTCGATTATAAGTGATTTGTCAAAAAATAAAAAGAATTTTACACTACCGGCCATAATTATTAGGTAACCCCAGTTTTAAAAAAATGATGAATTTAATATTATCTTTATTATTTAATTCCAAGTGGATAATTCTAAATGAAAATAAAATGGTTCTTTTGTTATTATTACTTTGCAAAATTTTACAAGGCAGCCAGGAAGCCTTTGCTTCGGCCAGCCAATAAGAAGAAGAGACTAGCATGGGGAAGAGAGGATACAAACTGGACACCAGAACAGTTCATTTGATACACATGCGATTGTACAGTATTAACAAATGAACCATTCTATTTTCATTTAGAATTATCCACTTGGCAATAAATACTAAAAATAGTATGAAATATATCATTTAAAAATAACTGGGATGGCCTAATAATTATGGCCGGTAGTATATATATATATATATATATATGTAGTATATATATATATATATATATATATATATATATATATATATATATATATATATATAGTGTATCGAGGCAACAAATAATTTTCTAAACATATACTGTTAAATATAAGAGACAATGAATGTCTATTATGTTTAATCATGAGCCGTTCTAAACATGGTATTTTGGCTTTAATTTCAGGTGAAAACAAAGACAGAAATTCTCCAACATTTGGATAGTTTTTTTTATTAACTTGGATCTAAGCTTTCGGCTCACATGAGCAATCTTCAGAGAGGTTATAAGGACGGTAACACAAAAACATCCACCATCAGCGACGATTTTATCTTGTGTTGACATAAAACCCCGCTAAGCAACGACAACAGTTTACCAAAAAATAGCAAACGCAGTTCGCAAATTTGCAATGCACTTCTATGACGTTATTATTGTATATAGACATATATAGCAAATCTTTAGGCGGCGATGGGTAAATTGTCGCTATTTACCTTGTAAAATTTTGCAAAGTAATAATAACAAAAAAAGAAATTATATTTTCATTTAGAATTATCCACTTGGCAATAAATACTAAAACTAGTATGAAATACATCATTTAAAAAAAACTGGGGTGGCCTAATAATTATGGCCGGTAGTATAATATATATATATATATATATATATATATATATATATATATATATATATATATATTTATATTTGAATATCTGTTACCTGTCCGTATGCAGGCAGTTTGAAGCCAGTAGGGATTCTTATACTCATTAAAAAAGGTGCGTGGCTAGTTTATATATATATATATATATATATAGATATATATATATATAGTACATATAGTATATAATATACTATATATAGTATATATATATATAATATATATATATATACTACCGGCCATAATTATTAGGCCACCCCAGTTTTTTTTAAATGATGTATTTCATACTAGTTTTTTGTTTTACTATGACGTCTGGCTTTGTTTTGTTTTTTTAATGATTTTCAGACGTTAAATGAGGAGACGACCTCAGGGTTCGGCACATTTGGAAAGTACCTGAAAAACTATGCCACGGAAACTACCCAAGACATGTAAGTGAAATTAGATAGGCAGGGCTGGTTCGGATGCCGTTGTGTCTTCGCAGTTTCCTTCACTCTCTGTAAACCTCTTGCATCTTAGTGGCTTTATCGCCTTTCTTGGTAGCGGAAAGATGAAATGGTTAAGAAAAACGTCCCCAGTATAGCTGCGATTACATCTCTGTTGAAATTTGTATTATTAGGCTCGCGTTTCTTAATTGTTGTGTCGATGAAGTAATTTCATACAAGAATTCGGCAAATCGATTAGAACGTCGGTTATTAATGAAAACAATACATTGCCGAAATTGATCGATTATCATCGTAAAATATCCAGAGCTTATGGTCTTAGCAAAGCACACAAGGCAGGCATTCTAATGCAACCCATGACATATAGAATTGGAAGTACTCCCCATGGACTAGCGAAAAATATGAAAACAATATTTGCACTGCTCCTTGAAAGAATTAACTCTTAAAATAGTTACAATCGGGTGACCTTGTCGAAGCACTAAATAAATAAATGAATATAAAACATAATCACTTGGCTACATTAGATAATACATCCCGGTACAATAAAGTACTTGTAAACAAATGTCCTGGGTATGACGATAAACTACAACCGGCAGCAAGATTGGGAGATTGGAGGTTTAGAGGAGCATGGTACTACCTTTTAATTTCTGTTGTTCCCAGGTTAACCCTTACCAGAGATGTTAGCATCTGTTTGGGTTTAAGTTATGGGCAAATAGGGAACCGCACCAAGCAAAATCAAAATACTATGAATGAATAAAAATACATTTTATAGTAAAAAAAACCAACAATACATTTTATATGTAACTGAAAGCATGCAATTGCATTTAAAATATCAGTCAGTCAGTTAAGTGCCGTACGTGATACACGCTTGGGCGGTCATGTCTCGAAAGAGACATGACTGGCTGGGCAGAAAATTATTCCGCAGTAGTTTGCCATTGCTTTATATATATATATATATATATATATATATATATATATATATATATATATAAATTAGAGAAAATTTTCAAAATCCAAAGGTGTCGGACGTACATTTCGACATAGGATCTCTAACAGAGATTCTACGTCACGTCAGCGACATTGTTTTCTTCCAAATGGCGAATATTGATTAGGATCAGGTTCTTGGAATTTACCTTCCTACTCTTCCACTTCGGATTAAAGAAAAATAATATATATATATATATATATATATATATATATATATATTTATTTATTTATTTTGAGAAAAATTTTCAGATATTTTACAATTTCGTGGGTATTTCACAACCGGAAAAAAGGCTGCTCGTCAGACCCAAAAGATACAGCAGTTAATAATAAGCAAAATAATCCCGAAAATACTTACATACAGATGCTGACGTTCCCGTGTTTAGAATAGACATTTGTAGCGGGAATCTACAAAAACAATTCTTCGCTCATTCAAAAAAAAAAAAAACCCAAAGAGAGAAATAAAAAGAAAAAAACAGACAATTGATAAATGGAAAGAAGTGAAAGAAAAAGAAAAGAAAGGGAAGGAGAACGAACAGTATAAATAGAGAATTATTCTTGACATGGGCACCTGAGCATCTGTGTGTAATCATTTTCGGGATTATTTTGAATATTATTAACTGCTGTATCTTTTGAGTCTGACGAGCAGCCCTTCTTTTTTCCGGCTGCGAAATACATATTACCCATAAAATTGTAAAATATCTAATTTTTTTTTCTAAATTATATTACTCTGTTAAATGAAATAAATAAATTTAACATTGAGTTCGTCTCCGTCGGAATCTACCTGATTTATATACCAAACGTGCGTTGTGGTACAGTGGATATCGGCTCGGAACGAGAAACCGGGGAGCCGAGTTCGAATTTCGGTTGAATCCATTGTATTCACTTAGGCGCAAATACCCTTGGGAAAGATATTAATCCGTCTCTTCCTTCCAGTTATGGGTTAAATAGCAGGACAGACTGGGTTCTATAGCCTTGGTCGGCAACCAGTCTACTGCAGAAAGCAATGGCAACCTACTGCGGGATAATCTTCTGCCCAGTCAGTCATCTCTCGAAAGATCGCCCAAGCGTGTATCACGTATGGCACTTAACTGACTGATTAATTCTACGTTTTTTCACACACACACACACACACACACACACACACACACACACACACACACACACATACATATATATATATATATCTGTGTGTGTGTGTGTGTGTGTTTGTTAAGTAATTTATCCAGCTTTTTATTCGACCTCAACAGAATGCAGAAAGCACTAGACAGCCGTTTCGTTTTATTTGGGACTCATCAGCAGTGCGCATCCACTACCAGGAAACGAACCCAGACTGTTTTGGTTAGTTAAGCCGATGTTCTACCAACTGTACCACGGGCCCTGGTAACGAGGAGGTATCAATTAAATTGAATAATCATTCATTACTTAATGATTATTCAAATCCTCCTCCTACTTCTGTCATATCTCTGTGATTCAGCCAGGTTCATATGCTATGAATTTAGCGGCTTGTGTTGGAGAAGTCGTGGCTCTGGGAGGCACTGTCCTATGGGTAAAGGAGCTTGGATGAACTCCACCACGGAATTTGTGAACGGGCGGTGCTTCATCGAGTTTAATCCGGCACCCCGACTTCATCACCAGGGCCCGTGGTACAGTTGGTAGAACATCGGCTTAATAACCTAAAACTGTCTGGGTTCGATTCCTGGTAGTGGATGCGCACTGCTGAAGAGTCCCAAATATAGGACAAAACGGCCGTCTAGTGCTTTCTGCATTCTGTTGAGGTTCAATAAAAAGCTCGATGAATTACTTAATGATATATATATATATATATATATATATATATATATATATATATATATATATATGAGAACAGAATTGTTCAATTCCTTCTACTACTATTGTTCATATCTCTGTGCTTCAACCAGCTTAACATGCTATGGATTTAGAGGCTTGTGTTGGAGAAGGCGTGGCTCTGGGAGGCACTGTCCTATTGGTAAAGGAGCTTGGATGAGCTCCACCACGGAATTTGTGAACGGGCGGTGCTTCATCGAGTTTAATCCGGCACCCCGACTTCATCACCAGGGCCCGTGGTACAGTTGGTAGAACATCGGCTTAATAACCTAAAACTGTCTGGGTTCGATTCTTGGTAGTGGATGCGCGCTGCTGAAGAGATCTCAAATATAGGACGAAACAGCCGTCCAGTGTTTTCTGCATTCTGTGGAGATCGAATAATAAGGCTCGATGAATTACTTAATGGTTATTCAAATCTTCCTACTACTTCTTTTATATATATATGTTTTATTTGTAAACGAGTTATTACGTGATTCAGGTTTTTACCTTTCGGTGTCTTCAGACTATTTACAATAATTGATTTTACACCAAAAACATGATCTTTTAACTTGTCTTCGATTGCTTATACCCAAAGACTGTCTTTTTGAGATCAGGTTGTGCTAATTCTTGATTTTCTGATTTCTAAGTACCACGCCGAAAGTCTAGAAAATAAAAATTGGAGTAGATAGACTAATCTATCGACCGGTTCACACTTCACCCACGTCTATTGAACAGGTGAAGAGTCTCATCCCTTGTTCCCTGTTTAGGATGTGGTTTCCGGCTTTCTCTTTTCCATTCTTTTTACCCTTACGTAGCCCCCTGCGCATCAGTGGCGTTACCGCCTTGCTTGGGGTGATATGATTAAAAAAAAAAAAATATATATATATATTAAAGAAACACATTTTTTGTTTTAGCCTTATTCTAAATACCTGTTATACAAAGTCACCTTACACTATTCCCAATTTTTTGAAGGAAATAATATATCATTTTAAGGAAGAAAATACTATGCCATTTTATCGACTGAAAGCATAGCTGACCGCAAGTTCGGCTCCAAGGACTATTGGAGGATTTGTAAACGAGTGCTCAACAATAGGAAATCCTCAATACCTCCTTTAATCTATGGATTTGAGGTTCTCACGTCATCTGCGGACAAAGCTGAGTGCTTTGCCCACAGATTCTCATCCAACTCCACCATCGACTCGTCCGGAGTGCACCCACCCGACTTCCCTATTAGAACTGAGGCCAAACTGCACTACGTATATATGACCCCGACAGTAGTATCCAGAGTAATTTCAAAACTCGACCCCCATAAGGCGTGTGGAGACGATGGAATCGCAGTGATAGTCCTTAAGAGGTGTGCTCCTGAACGTTCCCCTGTCCTCTCTAAACTATTTAACTACTGCCTTTCTGCTTCCTGCTTTCCTGCATGCTGGAAGTTCTCTTCAGTCGTTCCTGTATTTAAGAATTGTGGTGAACCCTCGGACCCATCCAACTATCGCCCTATCAGTCTTCTACCGATATTCGGGAAAGTATTCGAGGCTATAATCAATGCTGAAATAGTTCATCATCTCAACGCCCACAAACTGTTCTCCGACAGGCAATATGGATTCCGCTTTGCCAGGTCCACCGCCGACCTGTGACGGAGTACATGCTACAGGCCCTTGATGCGTCTGACTAGACTCGCGCGGTTGCTCTGGACATCTCCAAGGCTTTCGACAGGGTTTGGCACTCTGGCCTCCTATGCAAACTACGCGGTTATGGTATTACCGGTCGCCTGCTTGAACTAATCCAATTTTTCTTAAATAACCGCAAAATGAAGGTCGTTCTGAATGGGCGTGCCTCTTCGTCCTACAGCACGAATGCTGGTGTCCCACATGGCTCTATCATGGGCCCGACGCTCTTCCTTATTTTCATCAACGACCTCCCAGATGAGATCAAGACCCAAGTAGGCATCGACGCAGGTGACACTACAATATACTCCCGCACCAGTAAGAAACCTGTCGTGGCGGACAGACATAATCTCGTTGCTGACCTTGAACGGGATCTACACTCTGTGGTGAACTGGGGCAAGAAGTGGCTTGTCAACTTCAATTCATCTAAGACCAAGCTGTTGTCTGTCAACCATTACAGGCAACCTCTCCTGCCTCCCATAAGCATGGACCAAGCGATTCTCCCGGAGAGTAATACACTACGCCTCCTCGGACTTACCCTGTCCTCAGACCGCAAATGGAACCACTATATTGAATCCATAGCAAAATCTACTGCTAAGAAGATTGGGTCACTATGTCGGGCCAGGATGTTTTTTCCGCCTGAATCCATCCTGCATATATACAAGTCAACCATCCGTCCGTGCATGGAGTACTGCTGCCATTTATGGTCAGGTGCCCCTGCCGTTCTCCTCAGTGTTCTTGACAGGCTCTAAAGGAGAGTCTGTAATGTGATAGATACTGATCTGGCGGCTCGACTGCAGCCACTTCCCCATCGTCGAAAGGTGGCCTCCTTTTGTCTGTTCTATAAATACTTTCATGGCTTCTGCTCGGAAGAACTTAAGTCACTGATGCCTCCTCAACAGGTGTTTACTCGTGCAACCAGACTGGCAACTGGGTCCCACCCATTCACAGTCAGGTTAGCCAAATGCAGACGACAATTCTACTCCTGCAGCTTCTTCTCTCGCACTTCCCGCCTGTGGAACTCGCTCCCGTATTCTTGCTTTCCTGACGGCTACAACCTCCAGAAATTTAAATGCAAAGTCAATACTCATCTACTAACCACTGGACTCTAGCTCTCTCCCCACCCCTGTATAACCCTCCCTTTCTCTCCACCTATGTATCTGTCATCGCACCTGCTTTCTCAGCTTTCTATTGTTCCTTTCTAACTAGTTTGTACTCCTCACTCTTTTCTAATTAATCTTTTTACATTTATGTAGCCCCCTGCACATCAGTGGCGTTTCCGCCTTGCTCGGGGTGAAATGATTAAAAAAAAAAAAGAATATATATTTTTATATATGCTAAACGCTATATACATTTTAGATTCTATATAATTTTATAGATTTTAATTTTTAACTCTTTTTTTACGTTTTTTTTTTTCATTGTTTTTCGCTATTTTGTAGGTGCTAATTTTATTTTTGCTAATAATAATTATCAAATAATATTTTCTTTATTTCTCGTTTATTGAAAACTCGTTTTTGTTTGGAATATAAGTTATTTTCTTTTATTACGATAAACGACCTCAATTTCCGGACACTTTCCTAGTTAATCTATTAATAATAATAAGACCCCTGGGTTTACAATAGACGGCGCAGTAGCACAGACAATTGGCATTGTAATTTTCTTGAAAAACGAAACGGATTCATGTGGTTCGATGTTGAATTGGGTTGCTATGGAAATTGTTCATTTACTTAACAGTAATATATATATATATATATATATATATATATATATATATATATATATATATATATTCTAAGCATATACTGTTAAATATAAGAGACAATGAATGTCTATTATGTTTAATCATGAGCCGTTCTAAACGTCGTATTTTTGCTTTAATTTCAGTTGAAAATAAAGACAAAAATTCTCCAACATTTGGATAATTATTTATTGGTTTTCTTCTAAGCTTTCGGCTCACATGAGCCATCTTCAGAGAGGTTGTTTAAACTGAAATATTATAAAATCCACCATCACCGACGATTTTATTTTGTGTTGACATAAAACTTAAGAACTGCGTTTATTATTTTTGGTAACTATTGCCGTTGCCAAGCGGAGTTTTATGTCAACACAAAATAGAATCGTCGGTGATGGTGGATTTTATAATATTTCAGTTTAAACAACCTCTCTGAAGATGGCTCATGTGAACCGAAAGCTTAGAAGAAAACCAATAAATAATTATCCAAATGTTGGAGAATTTTTGTCTTTATTTTCAACTGAAATTAAAGCAAAAATACGACGTTTAGAACGGCTCATGATTAAACATAATAGACATTCATTGTCTCTTATATTTAACAGTATATGCTTAGAAAATTATTTGCTGCCTCAATATACTATATATATATATCTCCGAGTGAATAAGGAACGAAGAAAAATTTACAACGTCCAAAACATTAATTTAAAACAGTGCTCGATATATAATACATAGAGCTGTGAATATTTATTATAAATTATATTTTAGAACATGTATAATTTTTTATATATTATTTTTTAAATTTAAAAAAAAAAATTTGTACATGTTCTAAAATGTAATTTAGAATATATATATATATATATATATATATATATATATATATATATATATGAACATTAGTTTTAATCGATATTCTACTT
>JBBBDQ010001892.1:3567500-3592500 GCA_037127315.1 Ascarosepion bandense | reverse complement strand
AGATAATAATTATATTAGCAAATATCGGGATTGGGTAGTCAAGTCCAGTCAAACAGTCTTCGATTGATGGTGTTCCTAAGTGTCTAAATTTGACTCCCGGGTCATCTTGGCTGATTCATCAATAAATTTATTTATATTTATTTATCATAAATAAATAAAAGGAATGTTATTTCTTTGTTAGCTCAACTGTCCGTCTTAGCGATGACAATCCTTTGAACTTTGGAACTCTCCATAGCTATAAAAGTGACGTTGTGTAAGTATTTGTTTGTTTGATAGATTCGACTTAGCGTCTGCATTTTGCGGTCTAGCTCAACGGGAGTTGCGCTCAGATGTAGATAAAAATTTTAGAACGCTAACGACACCTTGAAATTAGGGATAGAAAAATATATATTATCAACCCACAAAGCCAGGGATCAGTTTCTGTATTGATTATAATATAGAATCGATCACCCCACTTTATATTATCTTTATCTATATGCGTTGCCCATCCCCCTCCCCCTAATTCAATAGCGACATTCTACATTGTTATCTATATCTATAAAAGTGACGAGGGTGGACTTTGAGTAAGTATTTGTTTGTTTGATAGTTTCGACTTAGCGTCTGCATCTAGAGGAAAAAGATATGTATTATATTATTAAGCAGTAATTAGTGGGGGATCAGTTTATTACTTCATAAAAATAGAAAACCGATCCCTCACTTTATGATTAGAAGAAGCCTTAATCATGTTTCTATTATATTCAGTCAGTCAGTTAAGTGCCATACGTGATACACGCTTTTGGCGATCATGTCTCCAGAGAGACATGACTGACTGGGCAGAAGATTATCCCGCAGTAGGTTGCCATTAGTTTCTGCGGTAGACTGGTTGCCGACCTAGGCTATATAGAACCCAATTTGTCCTGTTATTTGACTCATAGCTAGAAGGGGAAGAGACGGATTAATACCTTTCCCAAGGGTATTTGCGGGTAAGTAACTGCAAGGAATTCATCTGGAATTTGAACTTGAATTCACTTACTCGCAAATACCCTTGGGAAAAGTATTGCCCAAGGGTATACCTTGGGCATGTCACGTTTAACTAGTTTTTAAAAAATTCACGGATTAGGCCGACCGCTTCAGAAAGACGTCAAAACCTGCATTTTTGAAAATCCTTTCATAGTGAGTTGTGCTTAGTTTAATTTGTAATGAATTTAAATCTAGATAAAAAAATGAAATGTTGACAAGATAGCAAGAGTCAGAAAGGGGTTCGAGGTTAGTACACAATGGTCCTGCACGGGATCACCAGATGTTATTTGTTGTGCAACTTTGTTTTTGTACCCACCTGAATTGAATTGATCAAGAAAATAAACTGAAAACATTTCATGGTATGATTCAATATGGATCCGTAAACAGCCGAAGCAAAACAAAACAAAAAATAAAAAAAGAAATTATTAAAGTGAAACGAACAAATTAATCAAAACAGTTTTGAGTGCAAACCCTGAGCACGTAAATGCGCCTGCGCCGGCGCATGCGTACACAAAAAAGGCAATCGCGAGGAGTAGTAATTATTGTAGTTATATAAAAAAAAACTTTCGGGAAGGAGGAAAAAAAAGTACATGAAAGGAACAAAGAATGGGACGAAGAAAAAAGAATGAAAAGAAAAAAGAATGAAAAGAAATAATTTGATTGTTAATATGGTTTACAAAGGGAAGAGTTTACGCAAAAAAGGAATCTTGGATACCGAAGGGGAAAGGGAAGTAGAAGTTAAATAAAAAACGATAGAGAGAGAGAGAGAGAGAGAGAGAGAGAGAGAGAGAGAGAGAGTAAACGAAGAGAATGATGTTGATAATAGAAACTTAATTTAAAAATAAAAATAAAATGAAGGAGCAGCAGAGGAAGAGGAATTGGAAAAAAGAAAAATGAGTAGAAGAAGAAGAATATGAAGAGAGAGGAGCAGAAAAAGAAAAAGTCGAAATAGAGAAAGACAAAGAAGAAGATTGAGTAGCAGGGAAGAAGAAGAAGAAGAAGAAGAAGAAGAAGAAGAAGAAGAAGGAGCTGGAGGCTCAGTAAAGAAGAAAAAGAAGAAGAAGGAGCTGGAGAAGCAGTAAAGAAGAAGAAGAAGAAGAAGAAGAAGCTGGAGGAGCAGTAAAAAAGAAGAAGAAGAAGAACAAAAAGAAGGAGCTGGAGGATCAGTAAAGAAGAAGAAGAAGAAGAAGAAGAAGAAGAAGAAGAAGGAGCTGGAGGATCAGTAAAGAAGAAGAAGAAGAAGAAGAAGAAGAAGAAGAAGAAGAAGAAGAAGCTGGAGGAGTAGTAAAAAAAGAAGAAGAAGAAGAAGAAGAAGAAGAAGAAGAAGAAGCTGGAGGAGCAGTAAAAAAGAAGAAGAAGAAGAAGAAGAAGAAGAAATATTACTTGAAAAGGCAAAGAGGCGTATGTATATCAATATTCAGAATTTATTAATTAAATTCGCCATTGTGCAAAGATTTCAAAATCTTGTGAAAAACATACAAAAAGGATTTGAATAGCTAAATACAAAGCAAGCATCACAGAAGGTCACAAATAACACTTTATTGACCTTTCTTATCCCGGGGAATGATGACACACTTTAAAGGTCTGAGGAAATGATTAATCTGTTTTTCTTTTCTCAATTGGTTAATCAACTTTTTCTAGGTTATTTAAAATCGAAACACACTGTTTGTTTTTTCAAGTAAATACTGCATTAAATGCTGTTTACTTTTTAATTTATTTTTTCGAAAATAACAAATATTTTATTTTACAAGTCCTACTTTTTGAATCAGTTATTCTCAACAGATCAACTAGTGCCGGGCGGTCCTCTTAAGGAGAGAAATATTATCACGGAATACATACGCGTTTGAGCTCCCTCATAAAATCTTGACCTTGTGTCAAATCTACGTCTTAGTGGGGAGACGTGGTGAATATCTAAATATATACAATACTGTACAAAAATATTAGGACAAAAACGATTTTATCTTTCATGAGGCATATTGACAAAAAATAAACAATTTAATTAAAGTAATTTTATTTGATTTACTCAACAAATGCTTTAAGAAGAAAAAATACTTGTTACAAAATAAATTTAATATTTATTATAGTATAATAGCCTTTTGCTTTGATCAGAGGCTTTATTCTGTCAGGCATTGACATCACAAGCTTTTTTAATGGATCTCATTGTTTCTCCTGTCAAGCAGATTGTATTTGTTCCCAAAGTGTGTCCTGCGAAGTAACATTAGATTTATCAATTCAAGAAGGGGGAATAAGAAAAAAGTCAGTCATATCCAAGGATAATAGAATAATGAATAGTTTCAAAATAACTTGTTTAATAGAAAATAGGAAAAATTAAATATAACTTCTTTTTAATACATTTCTTTTACACCTAGTTTTAAATAATCAATATTTATTAGCGATTTGCTTGGCTTTTCACCCTGTATTTGAATTTCAGTGAGGTTTTTAGGAAAATCAACCTATATTTGAATTTCAGGGAGGTTTTTAGGAAAATCACCCCTGTCCTAATACTTTTGTACACTACATATATATACACTGTATGTATATATTGGATATTTTGTGTATATATAAATACATAAGGTGTGTGTAAATGTTCTCAGCACCTGTCTTTTTTCGAAAACAGGAGAGTGAATACGCACTATAATACATTTTAATCATAAAAAAGTGCTGAAAACTTCTGCACACCCTATCCCGATATGCAATGTACAAAATATAAAATATAATATTATAAACACATTAAGACCTATAAGAAATTTCAGAAAAGAGTTAATCTGACTATCGGGTAGAAATGAATAGAAAGTTAAAAAAAAATAAGGAAATGAAGAAAAGAAAGAAAAAACAAAATACAAAATAACCTGGCTAAGGGTAATAAGCTCCGAGAAATATTTAAAAAAAATCTGCTGAAATATCAATTCTGAATTCAGAGAAGCAAAAACATGGTTCAAAAGCAAAATGGCGAACAAGCAGATTAGGAAGACATTCTTTAATGCAATCGACTCTATTGGTAAAAAAAAAAAAAAATGTCTGTTTTTTTTTTTTTTTGGTTGTCATTCTTTCCCTATTCTTCAGTCTCGATTTCTTTTAATGAGATTCACTTTGGATCAGAATAATTTCTGTTTTCTCTTCATCTTTCAGTCGCAGCAGATCGACATTGCATCAAAATAAGTTTGACACAGGCCAGATCAATGGAGTATCCAGAATTGATCAGACGCATGTTCAGAATTCTGTAAGGTTAGTAAGACAAGCGTTACTATATATATATATATTGTCTTACTATTTATAATACACCAAGTGACTTTTGTCTGTACTGTCTGTAGTTTTATCCCAAGCACTAGCAGAAGTGAAAACCTGACTTCGAGAAAGGGCAAAATATATCGTTAAAACTAGAAAAAATACATTGAAAGACTTACATATGAAAAATTATTGATAAGAATAGAAACCACACACACACACACACACATACACACACACACTCTGTGTGTGTATGTGTGTGTGTGTGTGTGTGTGTGGTTTCTACTCAAAAGCAAAAAAAAATAAAAAATCCCAAGCAAAAAAAATCCCAGCCCCGATGACTGAAGACATCATAACGGTGTTCTCACGAATATTCTGCTCAGTTAAAGTGACGAATTTTGCATTAAAACTATCAACGCTCTATCACCACTCCGATGTCGAGCACTTTACGACAAAAAAGACTGCTTGACAAAGTGGCAAGCAGTTTTTCTTGTAAAACTACCGAAAAAATAACAATCATGGCGCCAAAAACTATCACCGCTTAACACACACACACATACACACACACACACACACATACACACACACACACTATATATATATATATATATATATATATATATATATATATATTATCGATTTTCTTAACTATTGTAAGAACTGCAACCTTGAAACTTCTGAATGTCGTTTCTTATGTCTTTGTCTATGGATGTATGAAATTTGATTAAAATCGGACCACTCCTTCTATAACCCGATTTTTTCGATTATCGATTTTCGATATTTATCGGGGGTACCTCGACACAAAACCTAGCTAAGAACACACGCAGATGCTTATAGTACAACTGTGTAAGTTTTCAAGAAAATCGGTTCAGCCGTTTCGGAGTCTATAGGTAACGGACGCACACACACATACACACACAGAGACAAAGTTCTATTTATAAAATAAGTTTATATATATACACATATATATATATATATATATATATACTTTAGAACATGTATATTATCATTATTAACTACTTCATGAGACATCATTATTATATATATAGTGTATCAAGGCAGCAGATAATTTTCTAAACATATACTGTTAAATAGAAGAGACAATGAATGTTTATTATGCTTAATCATGAGCCGTTCTAAACATCGTATTTTGGCTTTAATTTCAGATGAAAATAATGACAAAAATTCTCCATTTGGATAATTTTTTATTATGTTGGTTTTAAGCTTTCGACTCACAAGAGCCATCTTCAGAGAGGTTGCAAGGACGTTAACATAAAAACATCCACCATCAAAAACGATTTTAAATTGTGTTGACATAAAACTTTGCTAAGCAACGATAACAATTACTAAAAATAGCAAACGCAGTTCGTAAATTTGTAATGCGGTTCTATGACGTCACACCGCGTGAAAGCTCGAAATAATAACAGAACCATATAATTAAATGCAAATTAGATTTCTCTTATATTTAACGGTATATGTTTAGAAAATTATCTGCTGCTTCGATACACTATATATATATATATATATATATATATATATATATATATATATATATATGAACAGATAAATATAAAGCAGACACCAGGCCTCAGGCCTTTTTTTTTTCAATTTTTCCACAACAGGTTGCCACTACCTGCTGCAGTAGACTGCTTGCCAGCCAAGGCTATAGAACCCAAAGTGTTCTGTTATTTAACCCATAACTGGAGGGAAGAGACGGATTAATACCATTCTCAAGGAATTCTATCTATCTATCTATCTCAGTCTGTTCGTATCTATCTATCTATCTATCTATCTATCTATCTATCTATCTATCTATCTATCTATCTCTGAGTCTGTTCGTATCTATCTATCTATCTATCTATCTCAGTCTGTTCGTATCTATCTATCTATCTATCTATCTCAGTCTATTCGTATCTATCTATCTATCTATCTATCTATCTATCTACTAACTATCTATCTATCTATCTATCTCAGTCTGTTCGTATCTATCTATCTATCTATCTATCTATCTATCTATCTATCTATCTATCTATCTATCTATCTATCTACATCCAGATTCAACGTTTTATTAACACACATATTTCGTTATCAGCGTCTCATTTGCAAAACCTAATCCCGGAATGAAAAATCGGAGCACAGATTTCGTTACATTGACTTAGACGAAAATACCCTTCAGAAAATTATTTATCCATTTCTCCCTCCAGCTATGGGCTAAATAGTCGGCTAAAATCTTTGTTGCTCTCTCCAAAAGTCACCAATATTCATTCGCAGAAAAATAAAATTATTCTTACGATCCTTTAACGGCTAGTCAGCGAAGCTCGGTGTGCACAGAAACATACGGCAAAATATGCCTCAGAATTGGTGAGTAGAGACAGTATATTGCACATAAATCTTCGGACTTGTGAGTGAAAACAGCTTCTGTAACATTTGCTAGCTTCCATTTTTAGAGCCGGAGAGAAAGCAAGTAACACATTTCTTTAATTTATTAACACGTTTCTTTCTAGAAAATACAAATAAAAATTAATTTAAACTCTTTTCTAACTTCTCCCTTGCCGTATTTATTTACCTGACTAATAATTTATCATCATTATTTTATTTTATTACAAACATTTTGATAATAAATCTGTTCATCCTAGTAAGATACTGACAAGAACGCTCAGTATATATTTGGAAACCCAACACCGTCTAAACACACCATTAATATGTAACTAGCATCGATCAGGAATTATTGAGTGCTGAGATTGCTCCTTAGACAGATCATCATAGACAATCGAAAGTAGAAATATGTCAATATTTTGACCTTTCCCAGTGCTCAAACATAGACCCGTGGATTTTATGAAAAATCTTACACTTTTAACTAGGAAGCAAGAGGATGCATATATTAATGATTCCTCGACTAAAAACAAAGTGTTGATCTGTCCAAGGAATCGATTTATCTGAAAACGATAATTGAAGGAGACAATAATAATAATAATAATAATAATAATAATAATAATGAAAAAGGAGAGTGTGCGTTTGAGCGAGTGAAGAAAAAGAGAACGAAGAACGATACAAGGGTGAAAAGAATATGAGAAAGAACGACTGTAAAAGGGAAATAAAATAATTGAGTGATTGAGAAAAGAAAAGAGAAGGAAAATGGCAGAAAGAGAGAGATAGAGAAAGCGAGGAGAGGGAGAAAGAGAAAGAAAAACAGAGGGTAAAGATGAAAGATAGAGAGAGAGAGTGGGGAGAGGAGAGAGAAAAGAGGGATAGAGAAAGAGGGGATATATATAGAGAGAGGGGTGCGGGGAGAAATAAAGGGAGATGGAAAAAGAGAGAGGAGAGGGGAGATAGAGTGAAATAGAGAGGGGAGAGACAGAGAGATAAAGAGAAAGGGAAGAGAGAGAGGGGAGAGGAGAGGAGAGAGAGGAGGGAGGGGAGAGATAGGCGAATTAGAAGTAGAGGTAGAGAGGGGAGAGATAGAGAGAAAAAGAGGGAGAGATAGAGATAGATATAGAGAGGGGGAGGGGATAGAGAGATAGAGAGATAGAGAGAAGAGAAATAAATGAGTGGGGAAGCAGAGAAAACAGAAACGGTATGAGCAAGAAGGAGTAGAAAAAGAGTAGGATAAATGACTGTGAGATTGAAGATCTAGAGAAAGTGGTTTATATATATATATATATATATATATAGAGAGAGAGAGAGAGAGAGAGAGAATGATAGGGAGAGAGAACAAAGAGAGAGAGGAGGCAAAACAGTGACAAAGACTGAACGAAATAGACAAAAAGAAACTAATTCAGAAACAAAGATATAGAGGAAGAAATACCAAAAATAAAGAGAAGGCGCGAGAGCCCTGAAAGAAGGAGAGAAAAAGAAAGAGAGCGAAAAACTGAAAGAAAGAAAGAAAAAGAGAAAAATGAAAGAGAAAAGAGAACAAGGAAATAAAACAATGAAAGCCTAAAAAAGTTTAAGCAAGAAAACTCTAAAAATAAAAATTGTGACCACAAAAAAAAATCAAAAACAAAAAACTGTCAGATATAAATTAATATAAGAGCTAGTAAAAGTGACATTTTTTCACTTTTTCCTCTTTGTTAAGCCCAGACGTCACGTGATCGATATCTGCATCTGTCTATATTTTACTTCCTGCATAAATTTGGGGTTTCTCTTTCTGAGCCGTTTTTATTGGCTTTTTCCTCTCGGTTCTTTCTCTCTTGTTTTCCTCTTTGCTTTCTTGTTTCCTGTGTATCTTTCCCTTTCTTCTTTCTTTTCCTTTTTTATTTCTCTTTTTCTCTTTTTGCTTTCTCATCTTTTCTACCCTCTTTCTTTTTTCCCCTATTTTAATATCTTCTTATCTCGTACGAAAAGTTTTCCAAAAATAAAAGGAAGTAAGCTTTTATTTTAATTTAATTTAAAAAATAATGTTTATTGCCATCATTTTAACTACCTGATGAAACATTGTTCTTTCAGTGTCGAAACAAAATGTACAATTTTGTAGTAGTTTGTAGTTTGTACATGTTCAAAACTATAATTTATAATAAATATTAGTTACTCTATTTTTATACTGAGCACTGTTTTAAATTAATGTTTTGAAGGTTTAAAACATTTTCTTCGTTCTTCATTCATTTAGTTCACACACATATATATATATATATATATATATATATATATATATATATATATATATATAATAACAAGACCGACTCTGTAAGTATCTAAATCCTAAAATTATACGAAAATAAACTTTGAGGACAACAAATAACAGACAGAATCTAACTCCGTTATTGTCCGTCGCTATAAGGCGTTGGACAAGAGGGGGGAAAAAAAAGAAAACTGCGGAATACAGACAATACATACAATATCCCGTAGCAAAGAAAAAAAAAACCCCAAACGGAACCAACCACAAGGAAAGAAAAGTGCTCGATACAGAACTAACCAAAGCGGAATAACAAAGAGGAAGCAATGTAGAGCAAAGACACGTAAAAAAATCACAAGATCGCCAAAACCTACCGCGGTTTCACACAACGGCTCGTCAGGCCCTGACGAGCCGTTGTGTGAAACCGCGGTAGGTTTTGGCGATCTTGTGATTTTTTTACGTATATATATATATATATATATATATATATATATAGAGAGAGAGAGAGAGAGAGAGAGAAAGAGAGAGACGGATCGACATAGATCTATGTAATATACGTATGTATAGACTGAGCTATATAGCTGGATAGATAGATACATATAAATGTAGATACTGAGATAGATATATAGATAGTTATACAGATAGATATGTATATGCAGAGATAGATAATTATGTGTATACTGAAATACATAGATACGTACATATTTAGTCAAGAAGAGAGATAAGTAATATACTCAGATAGACACACACACATACACACACACATATATGTATATATATTTATATAGATATATATTGAGATAGATATATGTGCATATACAGAGATAGAGTGGTAAATCGAGATATGTATATATTGAGATAGATACATGCATACATGCATATGTGCATACAAATGTATGCACTGAGTGATAGATAGATAGATAGATAGATATGAACAGACTGAGATAGATAGATAGATAGATAGATAGATAGATAGATAGATAGATAGATAGATAGATATGAACAGGCTGAGATAGATAGATAGATAGATAGATAGATAGATAGATAGATAGATAGATAGATAGATAGATAGGCCGTGAACGTTTTGTTTAAATTGTATATTTATTGTTGTTATTATTATACATGTTATGATACATTAAGTGACAATAATGGTATTTGTGACGCTACACGTGTTTCGAGTCTAAATAAATGATGTATTTCATACTAATTTTAGTATTTATTGCCAAGTGGATAATTCTAAATGAAAATAGAATGTTTTTTCTGTTATTATTACTTGGCAAAATTTTAAAAGCAGCCAAGATGTTTTAGATGAGATTCGGATAGATAGATAGATAGATAGATAGATAGATAGATAGATAGATAGATAGATAGATACATACATACATACATACATACATATGTATATCCTGAGATAGATAGATATATACATACATACATACATACATACATACATATGTATATCCTGAGATAAATAGATAGATAGATAGATACATACATACATACATACATACATACATACATATCATATGTATATCCTGAGATAGATAGATAGATAGATAGATACATACATACATACATACATACATACATACATACATACATATGTATATCCTGAGATAGATAGATAGATAGATAGATAGATAGATAGATATGTATATCCTGAGATAGATAGATAGATAGATAGATACATACATACATACATACATACATACATACATACATATGTATATCCTGAGATAGATAGATAAATAGATAGATAGATAGATACATACATACATACATACATACATATATACATATATACATACATATGTATATCCTGAGACAGATAGATAGATAGATAGATACATACATACATACATACATACATACATACATACATATGTATATCCTGAGATAGATAGATAGATAGATACATACATACATACATACGTACATACATACATACATACATACATACATACATATGTATATCCTGAGATAGATAGATAGATAGATAGATAGATAGATAGATAGATAGATAGATAGATAGATATGTCTGTTGGGAGATCTTACCCTTGTAAAATAAATGCACATTTAGCTATTGGGATGACGGGCTTAATACAATGTTTGGGAAAGACAAGTAATAATTATAACCTCTCCATACCCTGTTGCATCTCTTTTTACTTTTGAAAGATTTTATCTTTTAATGTCACTGTCTTTCAAATTGTAAATGAGCCGGCAAATTATTTTCGTGTCGAGACATGCCCATCCGGCGACTCGCCAGCTTTTTATGCACTCCGTCGCCATTGTGTTGAAGAAGAAAGAAAAAGATTAAAGAAAAACACAAATAAATGCCAAAGACAAATAAATAGATAAATAAATAAATAAATGGTTGAATGAAACTCATAAATAAAAAGGTATGAGTGATAGTGTTAGGTGGTGCTCGGAGGGGGGAGCAATACTTGATAAAGCGACATAAAAATGCGATTAATAAATCGATGATAAAAATCCGATTTCCATAATCGGTCCTTTTTTCAGTGGCGCATGCGCAGTAAAGGTGGACGTGATCGGATTTTCTTTCTTTCACTCTTCCTTTTTTTTCTCTTTTGTCTTCTTTTTGTATTTTTATCCCTTTTTCTTGTCGGTTTTTTTTTTTTGCTTTTCTTTTAAATTGCTTCCTTTGTTTCACTTTCCTTATCTTTTTTTCTTCTTTTGATCCCCTATCTTATGTTTTCTTCTTTCTTTTTTGCTTATCCTTTATGTCGCTTTCTTTCTATTTTTCTTTCTTTCTTTCATTTTCTTTCTTTCATTCATTTCGTTTTTCTTGTTTTCTTCTGGATATCGTTTGATTCCATATCGTTTTTTTCTTTCTTTTCCTTTTTATATGTAGTAATTTTCAAATTCGGTGCTTTCTCATTTCATCTCTAATAATTAATACAAATTATATATATATATATATATATATATATATTAATTCAGATACTTCAATCCAAGGGAAAAAAGCAGGAAGGTAAATTCCAAAAACCCGATCCTAATTAATATTAAAAATTTTATTTTAATATTAAAAAATGATACAGGAAGAGAGCTCCATGTAATAAAATATTACAGAGCAAATATATATATATATATATATATATATATATATATATATATATATATATATATTTCTTTTCTTTTCTTTTTCCCTCCCTTCCTTCCTTTTTCTTTCTTATCTCCCAACTTTTTTCCGTGTTGCTTAACCTTACTCAATTCAACACGGCCGTGTGTTAATTTTTAAGTTACAATTCTGTTTTCTTTTTTGTGAACCCAGACGATGTCAATTTTTTCTTTTCTTGTTTATTTGTTTTTATTTTGTTTTATCTTTTTCTTTCTTTTTCTTTTTTTATTTTCTTTTTTAATTTCTTTGCAAATCTATTTAAAAAGGAAAATTAGACTGATTTTTCTCCAGATTCTGAAAGGATTTTTCGGTTGCTGAGGTGATGTGTTATCCCCCGTGGGGATTTTCACATCGAAATGGTCATTCAACATCATTGAATTAATCCTTTTTTAATTTATATTTGCTCTGTAATATTTTATTACATGGAGCTCTCTTCCTGTATCATTTTTTAATATTAAAATAAAATTTTTTAATATTAATTAGGATCGGGTTTTTGGAATTTACCTTCCTGCTTTTTTCACTTGGATTTAAGTATCTGATTTAAAATATATATATATATATATATATATCCGAGTGAGTATAGAATGAGGAGAGAAAAAGGAAAAAAAAAAAATTTCCGCCCAAAACATTAATTTAAAACAGTGCTGGATATATGATGTATAGAGCAGTGAATATTTATTATAAATTATGTTTTAGTACATGTACATAATTTTTTGCTATATATGTCCTCTTCTCTACAATCATATGGCTGTTTCAGTGTTTAGATTCAAACACTTCATCGGGATAAATATATAGAAGAAATTATGTACATGTTCTAAAACATAATTTCTAATTAAAATATATATATGTATATATATATAATTATTTAAAAATTACAGATTTATTGAGAAAGAGCGCGGAGAAACCGTAAATAGATATAAAAATCAACATTTCATAGTAACGAGCAATTTCATATCATAACTGCTCATCAAGATTATATATATATATATATATATATATATATATATATATATATATATCAAGAGTAAGAGAGAGAGGGAGGGAGGGAGGGAGAGAGAGACATTCACAAAAAAAAAGAAAAAATCAATCTAACACCAATAAAAAGGCTATATATTATTCTTTTAAATTTATATAAATAAACGACAAATAGAAAATCACCAGATAATTACTGATATCCTCTGTCGAGTGGACAGGTTCGTATACAAAACTTGGAGAAGCTAAAATATAACATCAATTAGCTAATAAGTGACAACTTTTATATAATTTAACCACACACACACACACACACACACACATATATATATATATATATATATATATACGCATTATATCAACATCTTCCCCAGTTTCTCTTAATTTTTGTCTCTTTTTTTTAATCAACTTTTAACTTCTAATCATACAAAAATGTTTTTAAATCTGTCACTCGGGACTTGTTGAAATGACTATTCTCCAATTGAAATAATTTGAATATATATATATATATATATATATATATATATATATATATATATATAACGAATAGAATAAATAAAGAACAAGTAGAAAAAAGTGTTTTAATCAAAAATGCTTCACTTTAACAAGCGTTTTCATATCTATCTATCTATCTATCTATCTATCTATCTATCTATCTATCTATCTATCTCATTCTGTCGATTCTATCTATCTATCTATCTATCTATCTATCTATCTATCTATCTATCTCATTCTGTCGATTATCTATCTATCTATCTATCTATCTATCTATCTATCTATCTCATTCTGTCGATTATCTATCTATCTATCTATCTATCTATCTATCTATCTATCTATCTATCTATCTCATTCTGTCCATTATCTATCTATCTATCTATCTATCTATCTATCTATCTATCTATCTATCTATCTATCTCATTCTGTCCTGTCCATTATCTATCTATCTATCTATCTATCTATCTATCTATCTATCTATCTATCTATCTCATTCTGTCGATTATCTATCTATCTATCTATCTATCTATCTATCTATCTATCTATCTATCTCATTCTGTCGATTATCTATCTATCTATCTATCTATCTATCTATCTATCTATCTATCTATCTATCTATCTATCTATCTCATTCTGTCGATTATCTATCTATCTATCTATCTATCTATCTATCTATCTATCTATCTATCTATCTATCTATCTAAAACATTGTGTGTGTGCGTGTGTGTCTGTGTCTGCATTTATAAAATAAATTTGTAAGTCAATAGCCATACGTGATGCACATGTTACATGATACACATGTTACATTTTGAATATGTTGTATGATACACATGTTATATACCGCAATAGTCAGTCAAAAACCATCAGTAATACACGTATTTAATGATACACAGGTTACATGATACACATGTTGCAAAATACATATTATATAATGAACTCTCCAAGAGCCATACGTGATACACATGTTACATGATACATATTTTATACAATACACATGTTACATTATGAATATGTTATATGATAAACGTGTTATATACTGCAATAGTCAGTCAGGAGCCATACGTGATACACATATTTTATAATGCACATGTTACATGATACACACGTTATAAAATACATGTTATATAACAAATACTCAAGAGCCATACGTGATACACATGTTAGATGATATGCATTTTACATGATACACATGTTACATCATAAACGTTATATCATACACATGTTATATACCGAAATAGTTAAGAGCCATACGTGATAAACATGTTTTATGACACACGTTATATGATACACATGTTACAAAATACCTGTGATAGACCGAAATATTCAAGAGCAATACGTGATACACATATTATATGATACACATGTTACATGATACACATGTTAAATTATAAACGTTATATGATACACAATTGTCTTCAAAATGTCATAACACGTTTTGTGATACAAGACAATTGTTGATGCTTAAAACTGTAAATGCGAATATATATATATTATGATATATATGATGATGAACGATGACAGTCGAAAGTACTCGGTTTACCTATGGACAATATTTGCATAAATATAACTCGGAAATAAAAAGTCTCATTAGAAAATGTGAGAAAATACAAAAGAAAATCTGCAAGACTAAGTTGTCTCTATCGATTAATAAAACGTGTTTAATATATATATATATATATATATATATGTTTAGAATATATATATATATATATATATATATATATATATATATATATATATATATATTCTAAACATATACTGTTAAATATAAGAGACAATGAATGTCTATTGTGTTTAATCATGAGCCGTTCTAAACGTCGTATTTTGGCTTTAATTTCAGTTGAAAATAAAGACAAAAATTCTCCAATATTTAGATAATTTTTTTATTAATTTGGTTCTAAACTTTCGGCTCACTTGAGCCATCTTCAAAGAGGTTATTAAGATGGTAACAAAATAACATCCACCATCACCGACGATTTTATTTTGTGTTGACATAAAACTCTGCTAGGCAACGGCAGTAGTTACCAAAAATAACAAACGCAGTCCCCAAATTGGCAATGCGGTTCTATGACGTCACACCGCGCGATAGCGCGAAATGACAACAGAACCATGTATTCAAATGCAATGTAATGTGTTATGGCCAGATTTAAAAGTGATTTTATTAAGTGTAGGTTGTTTGGATTTAATGTACATGGCCTCCAATAACTGAAAGTTCTTTTTACTGTGTGTATGAGTGAGGATTATTGTATTGTTGACTACAATCTGTCTGATATTACCTACATGTTTATGTTTTTCTGAGAAATGTTGTTTAATTGTACTCTGATCAGAAAGGTACAGTTGGTAAGCCATTTTTGCTTGTTCTTCGAGCAGTCAGGGCTTCGAACAGTTAACTGAGTAGGTAGGTAGGTTTGCCTTTAAACCTTTTTTTTCTTTTTCTTTTGACAGTATTGTCATTTTTATTCGAGACTGTATCTGGATAAGAGTTTTAGGTTTTTGCTAATATCGATAGATCTGACGTGCCTTACCACTAGACCACGGAAGATTTTATTGCTTAACACAGTCGAATGATATATTTATGCGTGTGTGTCTGTGTGTTCAAACAAGTGCATTGACGGAGCGATATAAAAGCAAGTTCCCAGATAAATATTCACAAAGGAACTACTTGCATTTCATTTAATAACATATTTATATGAAATTCTATAATTTGTTTCGAACAGATCAAAGCAGTTTGCGAAGAATCTTGCTTTGGAACTAATGGAATGGCACAATACCTAAATATTCTGATTCTGGAGAAATGCAAGTCGAATTCGAAATCTTGCAAAAAGGTAATGCGGTTTTTGTTTTGCAGGTGTTATTAGTAAACGAAGAGGATTGTGGGTAAAAAGATATTTCCAGGGCAAACAGTAAAGACAACTAAAATCTTTTTCCCACTATTTCTGTCAGTGAAATCATTGCGTTTTTTCTTCCTTTCGTAGTCGTTCAAAAGATATTTATCAATATTTCTCTCTCTCTCTCTCTCTCTCTCCACACACACACACACACACACACGTACACAGACACGCACACACGTGCGCACACACACACACACACACACATATATGTATATAAATTGACTTGCAATCTTGTTAATCAAAGATTCTTCTTCTATGTGCTCTGTCCTTTCAAGACGTAGGCGATCATGGCTTTCCACGTCTCCCTATCCCCGGTTGCTCTTAGCACGCTTTCTCCTGTTACACCACCAAAACGCCGCTCTAGCCCATAAATCTAGAATATAAATGTATAGAAACTAGCATGACCACAAAATGAGGGATCAGTTTATATATTGATTATAATATAGATTTGATCCCCCACTTTATACCCACATTATAATTTCTTATAAACAGTTGGCATATATCTTCTTCTATGTGCCCTGTCCTTTCAAGACGTAGGTCATCATGGCTTTCTACGTCTCCCTATCCCTGGTGGCTCTTAGTACGCCTTCTCCTGTTACACCACGCAACCCCCGTTGTCACCCACCTGATCAGGTCCTTCAAATATGTCATCCGCTGCTTTCCCCAGTCTCTTTTTCCCTCTATCTTGCCTGTTAGTATCAGGTTCTCCATGCCCTCCTTCCTCATTGCATGTCCCAGGATCTTCAGTTGTTTCTTCCTGATGCTCAGTATTAATTTCCTTTTCGTTTCCATCATTTCTAGAATCTCATCATTGCTTACATGCTCGGTCCATGATATTCGCAGCATCCTTCTGTAGAACCACATTTCAGTTGCTTCAAGTTTTTCCTTCATCTTTCATGATATTGTCCAGCATTCACTGCCATATTGAAGAACTGGCATCAGATTGCAATCCAGTACTCTCTTGTCCTGTTTTTTAATACTTTACTCAACTTCTGGAATGCTTCCTTCGCCATGCCAATTCGCCTTCGGATCTCCGTGTCGCACTTTCCGTCTTCTGTTATAACACTTCCCAGGTATTTAAATTTTTGTACCTGCATGATTTTAGTATCCCCGACCTGTATTTGGCATATTGGGCTGCCCTTTTTACTGATGACCATGCATTCGGTTTTCTTACAGTTTATTTGTAGCCCTTTCTTATCACTCTCTTCAGCTACCTTCTGTAGGAGGTCTTGTAGTTTCCTTTCCGTGTCTGCTATCGCACTATATCATCTCCGACCTGTATTTGGCATATCCGGCTGCCCTTTTTACTGATGACCATGCATTCGGTTTTCTTACAGTTTATTTGTAGCCCTTTCTTATCACTCTCTTCAGCTACCTTCTGTAGGAGGTCTTGTAGTTTCCTTTCTGTGTCTGTTATCAGCACTGTATCATCTGCGTACCTTATGTTATTTAAATTGTGGCATCCGATGACAAATCCAGAATGACTAAGATAGACTAAACTATCGCCCGGTTCACACTCCACCCATGTCTATTGAACAGGTGAAGAGGCTCATCCCTTGTTCCCTGTTTAGGATGTGGTTTCCGGCTTTCTCTTTTCCAATCTTTTCACTCTTACGTAGCCCCCTGCACATCAGTGGCGTTACCGCCTTGCTCGGTTTGATATGATTAAAAAAAAATAAAAGCATGACAGAATAATCTCAGATTATATCAAAATGCGATTTTTTCTGCGTATATATATTTCCTCCACCGATGGGCCGATGGCTTAGAAGTAGAATCGCCGAATGATATCAAATCGGACGGGTTTCAATCTTGGCTGGAAGCAATCGGATGTCTAACCGTACTGTGATACAGCGAAACAGGACTGTCTGCGGATGACTATATACGCCTTCGGCCGTCGATTGAACCCACTGGAGTAATGGTAGACATTAAACACAGTCTCTACCCACCGCTATTAATGCATCGTTCAGTCAGTAATAAATCAGAACGCTCTCGGCTACTGAAAGTTACTTGTTCACCACTGGACATTACTGGGTTACTGGACATTAGGTTTATAAGTCCCAAAAATTAAGTTGTTCTTAAGGACACATGGCCCAGTGGATGTAGACGTTGGATAGTTCCTGTTACTAGACCCAAAGAGTTGTGAGTTCAATACTAGGCTACAGGGTTAGAGGGAGATAACACATGGCCATCGGAAAATCATCTTCAGGGGTGTTTATGGTAACAAAAAAAAAAAAAAAAAAAATAACCGCAAAATTTTTGCTAAAAATTACTGATCTCGGAAAGAGATTGAAAGTACTTGGGTACATTGGGAAATGAATGATGATGACATCTGTCAAAGTTACAGCTCATTTCTGACATCTTTCAATTATAATACGCGAAAGATTATTCGTGAGTATGAACGGATTATTATTAAAAATGTTTGCAATTTATTTAATCACACACACACACACACACACACACACACACACACACACACACACACACATATATATATATATATATATATATATATGTACCTTCACAAAAACGTGGTAACTACGGTTAAAAATTAATTTAAAAAAATTTAAACTCTTTCTTAAAGCTTTTATGTAAGTTTTCTTTTCAAGCAAAAAATACTTTGTTGTATTTCAAAACTAACTTGAAATTGACTGGAAGGAGGTTTTGTTTTGAAACCGCCAAACATTGTTGATTTTAGCGCCGTTTTCTATCATTACAATTTAATTCTTGTTATTAAAAATCTGCAAAAAATCATATATACTTTTCCAAAAGTTTATTTGAGGAATATTTAGCTGATTTGAAGTTTAATTAATCTGATCTGAAGCAAGCACAACTTATTTTAAGTTTAAAATAACGCAGAAATGCTTTTTTCAAGACATTGTTATGTGTTTATTTAAGTTGACAACTTGACTGACAGACGGAAGTTGATATATTTTTCTATGGTGACCATAAGTGTAAAATTTATTTGAGGAATATAACATGAACCCCATTTTCATATAACTTTTTTAACTATCCAGTAATCTTAAACATTTATCAAAGTGTTCTCTATCATCTAGAGTTTTTTTTTTTAAATTTTAGATACTTTGGGTTGAAAGTTACTATAGTTTTCGTTCTTATTTTCTGATAATGTTGTGTATGGACGTCCGTAGTTACAAAAATTAGTACTTTTATATAAAGACCCACAAAAACACACATACTACCAAAAAAAAAAAAAATAAATAAATAAATAAAATAAAATAAAATAAATAAAATAATAATAAATAAATAAATAAATAAAATTTTGGCGGACCTGAAGGAGACTACCTTTAAATTAGTTGTTTTCCTTTTGTTTTTTTAAAACCTTTTTTAATGCACTCTTATCGATTACACCCTAAACTTTCCGACTGACAAAAAAATTAGAAAAAATTTCAACATTTAAACAATTTTAGGTGTGTGGGGGGCGGCTCAGTTCATCATACACCCTTATAGTAAATCGATCCTGTGCAATTAACTTTTTTGCTTGCGCATATTGAACAACTGAATCCTTTGCGAAATTTTTGAATAAAGCCATTCTTGTAGTTTCCGAGGAAGATGCCATCGTAAGAACTGAAGAAAAGTTGAAAAAGACAAAAACAAGAGCAACGACTTGTCTCAAAAATACCAAAACAAAGGGACCGTAACGCCAGTGGTTCCAAAATGGAGGATCGATTTATGAGAAACTGAGCCCCCACCCTCTAAAATTGTTTAAATATTAAAAATTTTTCAAAATTTTTTTGATAATCGGAAACTTTATGTAATAATCGATAAGACTGCCCTGAAAAAAGTAAAAAAAAAAAAAAAATGAAAAACAACAAAGTTAAAGGTGGTGGTAGTCTCCTTCAGGTCCGCCAAACATTTCTTTAAAAATATTGTTTCGCAGAATTGTAGTAAGCTTTTCCATTTATGATTACTAAATATAATTTTTCGGATCTCAAAAAAAAAAAAAAAAATATATATATATATATATCCAAAGGCGTATTTGGAGAGCCAACGGTGCATTCCTAAGGCTGACTAGAGTATTAAGAAACAGGAAAATTTCGTTTGAGACAAAGAGAGTACTGGATTGTTTTGTGATATCTGTCGTTCAATATGGCAGCGAATACTGGACAATTTTATCAAAGATGAAGAAAAGATGTGAAGTAACCGAAATGGGGTTCTACAGAAGGATGCTGAGGATACGATGGTCCGAACATGTTAGCAATGGCGAGGTTTCGGAGAGGATGGAACAAAATGAAAACTAAAACTTAACATCAGGAAAGGACAGCTGGAGTTTCTGGGATATGTAATGAGGAAGGAGGGCTTGGAGAATCTGATACTCACAGGACGGATAGAGAAGGAGAGAGACAAGGGAAAGCAACGCATGACATATTTGATGGGTTTGAGCAAATGGATGGTAGATAAGGGTTTGGGGGGGGGGGTAATAAGAGAAAGGCTGTTAAGAGCTACGAGGGATAGGGAGATGTGGAGAGCCATAATCGCCTACATCCTAATGAGACATGGCAAATAAAGTTTTTACTTAATAAGAATATCACCTAACCGGTGTAAATTAAAACAAAATTTTCAAAGATTTAAAACTATATAAATTTATATAATTACAGTACTGTGCAAAAGTATTAGGACAAGAACTATTTTATATTTTATGAGGCATATTGACAGAAAATAAACAATTTAATTAAAATAATTTTATTTGATTTACTCAACAAATTTTTTAACAAGAAAAAAATACTTGTTACAAAATAAATTTAATAATTAGGATAATGGCCTTTTTTCTACGGCTATATCGTGTTGAATACACCGGTTTCCGTCCGATCACTGATGCCTCCTCAACAGGTGTTTACTCGTGCAACCAGACTGGCATCTGGGTCCCACCTATTCACAGTCAGGTTAGCCAAATGCAGACGACAATTCTACTCCTGCAGCTTCTTCTCTGGCACTTCCCGCCTGTGGAACTCGCTCCCGTATTCTTGCTTTCCTGACGGCTACAACCTCCAGAAATTTAAATGCAAAGTTAATACTCATCTACTAACCCCTGGACTCAAGCTCTCTCCCCACCCCTGTATAACCCTCCCTTTCTCTCCACCTATGTATCTGTCATCGCATCTCCTTTCTCAGCTTTCTATTGTTCCTTTCTAACTAGTTTGTACTCCTCACTCTTTTCTAATTAATTTTTTTACATTTATGTAGCCCCCTGCACATCAGTGGCGTTTCCGCCTTGCTTGGGGTGAAATGATTTAAAAAAAAAATCACCGAAGTTTAGCAACATCGAGCCTGGTCAGTACTTAAATGGGTGACCATTTAGGAATAGCAGGTGCTGTAAACGTAAGGACAAAGAATAGTTCACCGGTCCTCCAGGTTTGGATGTTAGATGCAGAGCTAACAACCCTGCCCCGTAAAAAACAGTTTGTTACAGAAACAGCAACAAATGTTGCTGCCCAATGCACCATCTGGGGGTGAGGGACAAATGATGATGCTAATAGCCTTTTGCTTTGATCACAGCCTTCATTCTGTCAGGCATTGACTTCACAAGCTTCGTCAATGTGTCTAATGGTATCTCCTGCCAAGCAGCTTGTATTTGTTCCCAAAGTGTATCTTGCGAACTAACATTAGATGTATCAATTCGAGAGAGGGGAAGAAAAAAGTCAGTCATATCCAAGGATAATAGAATAATGAGTAGTTTCAAAATAACTTGTTTAAAAGAAAATAGGAAAAATTAAATATAACTTCTTTTTAATACATTTTTTTACACTTAGTTTTAAATAATCAATATTTATTAGCAATTTACTTGGTTTTTCACCCTGTATTTGAATTTCAGTGAGGTTTTTTAGGAAAATCACCCTTGTCCTAATACTTTTGCACACTACCAGTAGTGTGCAAAAGTGTTAGGACGGGGGTGATTTTAAACTTTATTTTGACGCCTCATAAAAAATAAAACAGTTCTTGTCCTAATACTTTTGCGCAGTTCTGCACAATAAAAAAAGGAAAACAATTCTAGTGAAAATTCATTATTCATCGCAAATATTTTTTTCTGAAGCACTTTGGGTCTATGATATATCATTCATAAAATCATTTAAAAGTTTTTCTAATTAAATCATGTTGTAGCTTCATTGCATGTTTCTATTATTCAGAGCAGATTTCGGTAACTGGTGTTCCTGTTAAAAAAAGGAAAAATAAATTGATGATTTAAATTCTCCAATAATTCTCTAATTTTCTAATAAAGCGATGCAAAAAGTAACTTCTCGAAATTTCATAATATTAAATAAGTGACGAGGTGGGATCAGTCTGTTATGTGTCATACGTGAAACACGCTTGGGCGATCATGTCTCAAAAGAGACATGACTGATTGGGCAGAAGATTTTTCCCGCAGTAGGTTGCCATTTCTTTCTGCGGTAGATTGGTTATCAGCCAAGGCTATAGAACCCAATCTATCCTGTTATTTAACCCATAACTGGAGGGAAGAGACGGATTAACACTTTTCCCAAAAGGCTATTTGCGCTTAAGGGAATGTAACCAATTCAACTGGAATTCGAAATGTTTTTACGAAGATCTTCTAAAAACGGAACATTTCTAAAATAATTTCATCAGTTTTTCAGTAAGTTTCATTAAAATCCAATAATTATTTGATTTTTGCAAGAATTTTGAAATGAATGGATATTTCACCGGATGTGGGTTGTGGTGTAGTGAAAAAATGCCCTAAACTTAATCAAAACAAGTTTTATTATCAAAATCTTTGTTATTCTCAAGAGGATTTGATTAGATCAAAGGATTTATCATTATTAAATTATATTTTTTCATCCTTTTTTAGAATTTTCGAAATTTTTGTTAGAAATCTTGCGTTAACCTGGAGTGGGAGAATTGCAAAGATGAGTATACGACATATTAACGTCTTTCAGTCAGTTAAGTGTTATACGTGATACACGCTTGGGCGATCATGTCTTGAAAGAGACAAGACTGACTGGGTAGAAGATTACCCCGATGTAGGTTGCCGTTGCTTTCTGCGGTAGACTGCGTTAGACTGGTTGCCAGCCAAGGCTATAGAACCCGATCTATCCTGTTATTTAACCCATAACTGGAGTGAAGAGACAGATTAATACCTTTCCAAAGGTTATTTGTGTGTAAGTGAATGCAAGGAATTCAGTTGGATGTCGAACTCGGTTCCACAATTTGTCGTTCCGAGTCGATATCCACTGCACTAAAAGGAAAAAAAAGGAAAGGGTAAGAAAAATAATCAGACAGAGGAGGAGAACAAGAAGAAGATGAACAGGAGGAGAGGAAATAATAATAATAATAATAATAATAATAATAATAATAATAATTATTATTATTAATGTTATTTACGGCTTGGTGGACTTTGGGGAAATATGGATTACCAAGGTGTTGATTGGGGGTTTTCATTAAAATGTCAAAAAGAATGAATAACCCCGGAAAATAAACAGAAATTACTCCTAAACGGCGAGCCAATTCTTGGAAATCACACTTCCTATAGATCACTAGCTTTAAATAAAACTTCTTATAACGACATTTCATGCAGAATGAATTCAGTTCAGTTTTTTTTTAATTAAATAGTTTTCAATTTTCGAATTAAAATTTTAACAGAAAAAATTAACAGTATAGTTTGATTTAATTTCATGTTTTCGTCCCAATTGTTTGGCATTCATGTTTTTTTTTCTCTTTCTTTGTTATTTTTTAAACTGACCAAAATAGCTCGAAAAAACGGGAGGGGTAGTAATATTCCATACATAATCGCCGACATCTACCGGCACGAGTAATGGGCGTGTCCGCGACTAATTTTAATACCATATGAGCAGGCCTTAACTAACACACCGAACGATAGACTCTTCTTCCACTCTCCATCATGAATTAAAAAACAAAGCAAAACATCTCACCATGCATAATAAATATACTTCTACAATACATCCATTGATATATATATATATATATATATATATATATATATATATATATATATATATATATATGAAATGAATTGTTTGAACATTATATTTTATCGATACTCGTATTTAAGTAGATATGTTTTTTAATTAAACAGTATTAATATATTTATATCTACCGGCCTGATTATTTACAATGAATTCATTTCAAATTGTCGATTGTTTATAACCAAGTTTCGTTAAAATTCGTTAATTTCCGTAACATATATATATATATATATATACATACTAAATATATATATATATATATATATATATATATATATAAAAAAAAAAAAATATATATATATATATATATATATATATATATATCACCATAAATAAATATACTTATATATAATATATAATAAGTATACTTATTGTTTAATTACTTACTTTTTGACCATAATTCAATTAAACCATTACACATCTTTGTACAAAAAAGTGTTACACACACACACACACACACACACACACACACACATATATATATATATATATATGTGTGTGTGTGTGTGTGTGTGTGTGTGTTTGTGTAATTATGAATTAAATTATGATTATATTATACTCTACAAAATGTATCGAGCACTGGTCATAAAAAATAAATGCCAGGGAACTCAACTCACTAAAACCTTGGGTCCTCTTTACCAGGATGGATATATATATATATATATATATATATATATATATATATATATATATATATATATATATTATGGACTCT
>JBBBDQ010001892.1:3547500-3562500 GCA_037127315.1 Ascarosepion bandense | reverse complement strand
AATTTTCGTGTCGCAATGTACAATTAATTCATAACTATATATATATTTATTACTTCTGGTCTCCGTGGCTAAAAAATCGGTTTACCTGATGGATTTAAAATGGAAACGGGTTCGATTCCTGTTGGAACACACTTTTTTTTTTCTTTAATAGGACTTCTCATATTAAATCGATTTGTATTTATTTCACTGTTTACAAAAGAAAAACAAAATTGCCAAAGAAAACAGCAAAAATAAAAAAATAAAAACAGAATTGAAGAAAGCCCCCCCCCCCGACAGAAACATTCGAATAATTAAAAGAATGTCAAAAAAAAAAAAAAAAAGCAACGTTTTGGTGCAGTGGATATCGACTCGGAACGAAAAATCGGGGAGCGGAGTTCGAATTCCTGTTGAATTCCTTGCATTCACTTACGCACAAATACCCTATTAATCTGTCTCTTTCCTCCAGTTATGGGTTAAATAACAGGACAGATTGGGTTCTGTAGCCTTGGCTGGCGACCATTCTACTGCAGAAAGCAATGGCAACCTACCGCAGGATAATCTTCTGCTAAGTCAGTCATGTCTTTTTTGAGACATGATCGCCCAAAGCGTGTATCATGTATGCCACTTAACTGACTGACTGAATATAATTGTTAGAAAGATGATTAAGGCTTCTACTGGGCATAAAGTGGGGGATCGGTTTTCTATTGTTATAAACTGACCCCCCTCTCACTACTACTTAATAATATAATACATCTTTAATAATATAATACATATCTTCTCCTTCTATCTATGAGTCAAATAGCAGGACTGATTGGGTTTTATAGCCTTGGTTGGCAACCAGTCTACCGCAGAGAGCAATGACAATCTACTGCGGGATAATCTTCTGCCCAGTCAGTCATGTCTGTTTTTAGACATGATCGTCTAAGCGTGTATCACGTATGGCACTTAACTGACTGACTGAATATAATAGAAACATGATTAAGGCTTCTACTGGGCATAAAGTGGGTGATCGGTTTTCTATTGTCATGAAGTAATAAACTGATCCCCCACTAATTACTACTTATTAATATAATAATATAATTCACCAGTCTACCGCAGAAAGCAATGACAATCTACTGCGGGATAATCTTCTGCCCAGTCAGTCATGTCTGTTTTTAGACATGATCGTCTAAGCGTGTATCACGTATGGCACTTAACTGACTGACTGAATATAATAGAAACATGATTAAGGCTTCTACTGGGCATAAAGTGGGTGATCGGTTTTCTATTGTCATGAAGTAATAAACTGATCCCCCACTAATTACTACTTATTAATATAATAATATAATTCACCAGTCTACCGCAGAAAGCAATGACAATCTACTGCGGGATAATCTTCTGCCCAGTCAGTCATGTCTCTTTGGAGACATGATCGCCCAAGCGTGTATCACTATGGCACTTAACTGACTGACTGAATATAATAGAAACATGATTAAGGCTTCTACTGGGCATAAAGTGGGTGATCGGGTTTCTATTGTCATGAAGTAATAAACTGATCCCCCACTAATTACTACTTATTAATATAATAATATAATTCGCCAGTCTACCGCAGAAAGCAATGACAATCTACTCCGGGATAATCTTCTGCCCATTCTGTCATGTCTCTTTGGAGACATGATCGCCCAAGCGTGTATCACTATGGCACTTAACTGACTGACTGAATATAATAGAAACATGATTAAGGCTTCTACTGGGCATAAAGTGGGTGATCGGGTTTCTATTGTCATGAAGTAATAAACTGATCCCCCACTAATTACTACATATTAATATAATAATATAATTCACCAGTCTACCGCAGAAAGCAATGACAATCTACTGCGGGATAATCTTCTGCCCATTCAGTCATGTCTCTTTGGAGACATGATCGCCCAAGCGTGTATCACGTATGCCATTCAACTGACTGACTCTATTATCAGGCAAATATTTGTTGATCAGCTTGAATTTTCCCTTCAAACTCGGACCACTCCTTCTTTTCTCCACTGTTTAATTCCTCGCACGTGACGCGCATCTACTCAGGTACAGATCATCCGATGAGTGTATAGATCGAGAGACTGGCCTTTGTCTTGTTAAATGCCCCACCTACATCACTGGCTTGGGGCTGGGGTTTGTCGCGTAAATCAGCACATGTCGAGACCTGGTTGGGACAAGCTGAAACAGGCAGACCTGCTCTACTACAACTTCCTTTCTCCACTGCTAGGTTACTTCATCCGATAGAGAAGTCCCGGCTACAAGTAACTGGTAACCGTTAATATTTAAATATGGAGCTCAACGTTCGTTCTCCATCATCGAAGAATAAAATGCGATTTTCTCATTTAATATTTCATGACGAATGAATCGAAAAAATGTATTGTAAACTAATTATTTTCAGAGACAACTCTGTCTATCTAAATATCTCTCAGTCTATTCATATCTATCTATCTATCTATCTATCTATCTATCTATCTATCTATCTATCTATCTCATTCTACTCGACGTCTCTCTCTCTCTCTCTCTCTCTCTCTATCTATCTATCTAACCTGATTCACTATCTATCTATCTATCTATCTATCTATCTATCTATCTATCTATCTAACCTGATTCACTATCTATCTATCTATCTATCTATCTATCTATCTATCTCATCTCATCTATCTCATTCTACTCGACGTCTCTCTCTCTCTCTCTCTCTCTCTATCTATCTATCTATCTATCTATCTATCTATCTAACCTGATTCACTATCTATCTATCTATCTATCTATCTATCTATCTATCTATCTAACCTGATTCACTATCTATCTATCTATCTATCTATCTATCTATCTATCTCACCCGATTCATTATCTTCCCCTCCCTCTCTCTCTTTCTCTCTCTCTCTCTTTCTCTCTCTCTCTCTCTCTCTCTCTCTCTCTCTCTATATATATATATATATATATATATATATATATATATAGGGTTGGGTTGTGATAGCTTTGGTGCCACGATTGTTTCTTTTTCAGCAATTTTATGTGCGTTGTGGTGCTGTGGATATCGGTTTGGAACGAGAAATCGGGGAACCGTGTTCGAATTCCGGTTGAATTAATTGCATTTACTAACGCGCAAATACACTCGGGAAAGGTATTAAGCCGTCATTTCCCTCCAGTTATGGGTTAAATAAAAAAACTGCTTGGCTTCTATAGCCTTGGCTGGCAACCAGTCTACCGCAGAACATAATGGCAAACTACTGCGGGATAATCTTCTACCCAGTCAGTCATGTCTCGAAAGAGACATGATGGCCAAGCGTGTATCATGTATGGCACTTAACTGACTGACTGAATATAATAGTTAGAAACATGATAAAGGTTTTTACTGGGCATAATGTGGGGGATCAGTTTTATTTTGTTATGTAGTAATAAACTGATCCCCCTTTAATTACTATTTAATATTATAATTCATATCTTCTCCCTTTAGCTATGAGTCAAATAAAAAGGCAGATTGGCTGCAACCAGTCTGACTGAATATAATAGAAACATGATTAAGGCTTCTACTGGGCATAAAGTGGGTGATCGGTTTTCTATTGTCATGAAGTAATAAACTGATCCCCCACTAATTACTACTTATTAATATAATAATATAATTCACCAGTCTACCGCAGAAAGCAATGGCAACCTACTGCGGGATAATCTTCTGCCCAGTCAGTCATGTCTCTTTCGAGACATGATCACCCAAGCGTGTATCGCGCATGGCACTTAACTGACTGACTGAATATAATAGAAACATGATTAAGGCTTCTACTGGGCATAAAGTGGGTGATCGGTTTTCTATTGTCATGAAGTAATAAACTGATCCCCCACTAATTACTACTTATTAATATAATAATATAATTCACCAGTCTACCGCAGAAAGCAATGGCAACCTACTGCGGGATAATCTTCTGCCCAGTCAGTCATGTCTCTTTCGAGACATGATCGCCTAAGCGTGTATCACGTATGGCACTTAACTGACTGAATATAATAGAAACATGATTAAGGCTTCTACTGGGCATAAAGTGGGTGATCGGTTTTCTATTGTCATGAAGTAATAAACTGATCCCCCACTAATTACTACTTATTAATATAATAATATAATTCACCAGTCTACCACAGAAAGTAATGGCAACCTACTGCGGCATAATCTTCTGCCCAGTCAGTCAGGTCTCTTTCGAGACATGATCGCCCAAGTGTGTATCACGTATGGCACTTAGCTCACTGACTCGTAAAATGCAATCTGGCAGACAGTTTTTTTTTTTTTTATCGCAAAGTGCTCGTTATCGCGGTGGAAATAACGGTGTCCTCACGAAACTTAGAAGTCGGGCTGAACCTGCTCAGTTAAATTGTCAAATTCTTTGCACTTGAGTTATGTATATATATATTGTGTATTTAGGTAGCAAACACTCTTTTATGCAAGTTTAGTTAAAAATGCCAGACATGGTGCTGTAGTTATGTTTTTTATATAATTTTCATGTCATCTTACATTTTTTCTTTGCAGTACATAAATTATATAAAGTTTGTCCGAATGTTTTATTGATCTAAGCGCTTTCGGCTATACTTTTAGCCATTATCAAGGATTCATTTTACCTTATTTGACTTTTAACTGAATATATAGATTGTTTTTTGTATCTACACGTTACTGCGATGGATGAATTCTTCTTGTCAGACACACACACACACACACACACACACACACATATATATATATATATTATTTATATATATACAGTACTGTGCAAAAGTATTAGGACAAGAACTATTTTATCTTTTATGAGGCATCAAAATAAAGTTTAAAATCACCCCTGTCCTAACACTTTTGCACACTATCGTTAGTGCTCAAAAGTATTAAGACAGGGGGTGATTTTCCTAAAAACTCACCGAAATTCAAATACAGGGTGAAAAGTCAAGTAAATTGCTAATAAATATTGATTATTTAAAACGAGGTGTAAAAAAATGTATTAAAAAGAAGTTTTATTTAATTTTTCCTATTTTCTTTTAAACAAGTTATTTTGAAACTCATTATTTTATTATCCTTGGATATGACTGACTTTTTTCTTATTTCCCCCTCTTTTCGAATTGATAATTCTAATGTTACTTCGCAAGACACACTTTGGGAACAAATGCAAGCTGCTTTGCAGGAGATACCATTAGATACATTGAAGAAGCTTGTGATGTCAATGCCTGACAGAATGAAGGCTGTGATCAATGCAAAAGGCTATTATACTAAATATTAAATTTATTTTGTAACAAATATTTTTTCTCGGTAGAGCATTTGTTGAGTAAATCAAATCAAATTACTTTAATTAAATTGTTCATTTTCTGTCAATATGCCTCATGAAAGATAAAATAGTTCTTGGCCTAATACTTTTGCGCAGTACTGTATATATACTAGGTGCGATTGGTAAATTGTCGCAATTATTTTGATGCCTCATGAAAGATAAAATAGTTCTTGTTCTAATATTTTGCACAGTACTGTATATATACTAGGTGCGATTGGTAAATTGTCGCAATTATTTTGATGCCTCATGAATGATAAAATAGTTCTTGTCCTAATACTTTTGCACAGTACTGCATATATATGTATGTACGCATATGCATATTCTCACATGTATCTAAGAAAAATAATTTACTTGTTTAAACATACATACATACATAATTAGAAATAATATCCCCAGATTTTTTCTCGCATTTATTTTTTGTACTTGAAAAGAGTTTTGTAGAGGAAAAAATCAGAGCAGACAAATCACACTGTTCTCAATAAGTTTTGACGATAGTATTAACCCGTTGATTTTGTTTCGAAATTAGTTTCTCTTGTGTTCGAAAAGCTTGAGAGTGGAATAGAGAGCAGGAATAGATTAGAACTCCACTACTATGAATGAACAGTTATTCCGTTTAATTTAATAAAGTAAACATACTTATATGTATACGACAGTGGTGTAGTATGAAAATGATGACGTTAGTATTAACCCTTTGATTTAGTTTTGAAATTAACCAATGAATTGTAAACGCAAATTCTACTCCAACAGCTTCTTTTCTCGCACTTCCTGCCTGTGGATTTTCCTCCCGTTTACTTGCTTTCACGACAGATACAATCTTCAAGAATTCAAATGTGAAGTCAATAATCATCTACTATCTCACTAACTTGCTTCCCCCACCTCTCTCTCTCTCATGCTTCTTTCTTCGTCCATTCCACTCTCATCAATATGTTTATCCTTCTCCTACCCTCTTCCTGACACCCCTATAACCTGTCACTCTTTCTCATAATTTACCTCCTATGTAGCCCGCCGGCTCAACAGTGGCAGTAAATGCCTTGCTTGGGGCGACACGATTATATATATAAAAAAAACCAACAGTTTGAGAGTGGAAAAAGAGCAAGAATAGTTTAGAACTCCATTTCTATGAATGAAAAGTTATTCCGATTAATTTAATAAAGTAACATACTTGTATTCAAACTCTTTCCTAAGTTGTGTATACGATAGTGGTGTAGTATGAAAATGAAGACACTGCTTGAGTTTTCCGCCCTCCACCTCAGAAAAATCTCAGCCCCTGAGTGCCACCCCCACTATCAGAGTTCCACAATCGCCAAAGTTTGCCACTTTGATGACAAAAGCAAAAAAAAAAAAAAAAAAAAAATACAATAAAATAAATTAAAAAGTAAAAAGTTTAACCAAATGGTTAGTACCAAGTTAGGCAATAAATTCTTTAATCTAGTTCAAAAACACTTTCCAACTAATAATTCCCTTGGCAAAAGTTTTAATAAAATACATTGAAATTTAATTATAGCTGCACTGATAATCTTGATATTATAATAAAAAAATATATATTTTGATTGATTTTGTTGCATTATTTTATTTTCGGATTTATTTTTTTTCCTTGCATTTGTTTTTTGTGCTTCAAAAGGAAAAAAAATCAGAGCAGACAAATCACACTGTTCTACTAGTATTGACGTTAGTATTAACCCGTTGATTTTGTTTTGAAATTAACCTCTCTTGTGTTCCAACAGCTTGAGGGGGCAAAAGACGACAAGAATAGATTAGAACTCCACTACTATGGATGAAAAGTTATTCCGTTTAATTCAGTGAAGTAATATATTTATACTCAAACTTATTCCTAAATTGTGTAGACGATAGTGGTGGAGTATGAAGATGAAGACGCTGTTTGAGTTTGTCCCTCTCATCCTCAGAAAAATCCCGGCCCCTCCACTTTCAGAGTACCACAATTGCAACCAAATACAACAGCCTTATCAGATGATGCAATTCAATAAGATTTGTTCATGAAGTTATTTGTCGTTGGTTCTGATGAGGATATTTGCCTCACCTCTCCACTGCGTCGTGAATGTGACACAAGGCCAGGGCTTAATGTGGAGGACCCGAACACGTGCGAACAGGCAAGGTCAAAAAAATTGCCCAGTCCTCACAACCGTCGGTCGCGCTTGCCTCGGTGGTGATCATCGATCAATCCCTTTGGTGCAATAGGCACTGTTCCCCTCGAGTCCGGGCATGTCTCAGTATAATTTTTTCTCAGACACATAACTGTTCTCGAACAGAGATAAAACGGAACCGGACTCTGTTTTCGAGGACAGAGACACAACTCAGAGATAATAATCCCCACCAGCCAAAATTCGCAAACAAGTGTTTCAGACACGGACAACTCCTGGCTGTCTTGCCTGGCAACCTCTCGTCACTGCTTTCAGCCGTTTCCCTGATGAAAGTTATTAATTAGGCAACTTGGCTCAAGTCGCAAGCGGACAGGTGATGCCAACAGACTCTATTATTAATGTTGATGAATAACCATTGGGAAAACGCGCGAAAATTTTCGACATTATTAACGCCTATCTGTTGTCAGATTTCGGAATATCTGTACCTCTCCACATGTTTCGAATGTTGTTACTGGATTGATCGTCACAACAAGACAAATACCTACCTCAGGCTATTTCACCTAGGTTTTGTGACTTACATAGATTAGTAAACTATTGGCGCCGAAATCCAATGTTCGGTGTTAATTTATTGCTCAGTAATACTCAATATGTGGATGTGCGTTGTGGTGCAATGGATATTGGAACGACAAATCGGGGAGCCGAGTTCGAATTCCTGTTGAATTCCTTGCATTCACTTACGTGCAAATACCCTTGGGAAAGGTATTAATCCTCACCTTCTCTCCAGTTATGGGTTAAATAACAGGACAGATTGGGCTCTATAGGCTTGGCTGGCAACCAGTCTACCGCAGAAAGCAATGGCAACCTACTGCTGGATAATCTTCTGCCCAGTCAGTCATGTCTGTTTTTAGATATGATTTCCCCAAAGCGTTTATCACGTATGGCACTTAACTGACTGACTGAATATAATAGTTAGAAACATGATTAAGGCTTCCACTGAGCATAAAGTGGGGGATCGTTTTTCTATTGTCATGAAGTAATAAACTGATTCCCCACTAATTACTATTTAATAATATAATACATATATTTTCCCTCTAGCTATGAGTCAAATAACAGTACAGATTGGGTTCTATAGCCTTGGCCAGCAACCAGTCCACCACAAAAAGCAATGGCAACCTACTGCGGGATAATCTTCTGCCCAATTAGTCATGTCTCTTTCGAGACATGATCGTCTAAAGCGTGTATCACGTATGGCACTGACTGAATAGTCAATATGGATGTGCTTTGTGGTACAATGGATATCGGCCTGGAACATGAGATCCGAGTTCGAATTACTGTTGATATTCTTTGCATTCACTTACGCACAAATACCTTTGGGAATGATATTAATTCGTCTCTTCCCTATAGCTATGGGTTTAATAGCCGGACACAGATTGGGTTCTGTAGCCTTGGTTAGTAACCAATCTATAGCAGAAAGTAATGGCAAACTACTGCGGTAAAATGTCTGCTCAGTCAGTCATGTCTCTTTTGAGACATGATCGCCCAAGTGTATATTACGTATGCCACTTTACTGACTGAATACTCTCTATGGTTTAATATAAGTTTGGCTGGCACATTTAGCATTGGCTTTGTAGTGGTAATCGCAACCTTTTAAATTAACTATGTTATGTAAGACATTTGTACTGGTTAACCTAAATGGTCGCCTAGCTGTGAGTTGCAGCACGAGTCAGACCACATCCGACCTACGAAGTAATTTTTTTGTCCGGCCATCAATTTAACACCTGAACACTAATTATCTAATTAATTTGTGGGACAAGGTGCAGATAAATATATGTTGGAGTTAATGCGACGAATTTTTAATTTAGTTTCGAATTCATTGCTAAATTCAACAAGAAGTAAGTTTTACCAAGCAAACAATATAAAAAAATCTTTCCATTATAACAAAGACCGTTGTGTGTGGATATATATATATGTGTGTGGATATATATATATATATATATATATATATATATATTTAAATACTTTAATCCAAGCGGAAAAAGCAGGAAGGTAAATTCCAAAACCCGATCCTAATTAATATTAAATATTAAATTTTAATATTAAAAAATGATACAGGAGGAGAGCTCCATGTATTAAAAATTACAGAGCAAATATAAATTAAATTAAATTTTTTCAAAGATGTTGAATGCACATTTCGACATGAAATCCCCGAAGGGGATAACACATCACCTCAGCAACAAATGTCATCCCGAAACTGGAGATAATTTGAAGTAAATTATGTCTATTTTCTCTTTTCAACTCAGAGATAGAATTGTAAAAAAAATAAAAAATAAAAAAAGTGGAAAAATTGGTATCATCTGGGTTCGCAAAAAGGGGAAGAGGACAGTAAAGTAAACTGAACAGACGGCGTGTTGAATTGACTTCAAATTATCTCCAGTTTCGGGATAGCATTTGTTGCTGAGGTGATGTGTTATCCCCTTCGGGGATTCCATGTCGAAATGTGCATTCAACATCTTTGAAAAAATTTAATTTAATTTTTATATATATATATATAAACTTATTTACAAATAGAACTTTGTCTGTGTGTATATATGTATATATATATGTGTGTGTGTGTGTGTGTGCGTGTGTGTGTGTGTGTGTCCGTTACCTATAGACTCCGAAACGGCTATATAAACTTATTTATAAATGGAACTTTGTCTGTGTACGTGTGTGTGTGTGTGTGTGTGTGCGTGTGTGCGTGTGTCCGTTACCGATAGACTCCGAAACGGCTACACCGATTTACATGAAAATTTACACAGTTGTACTAAAAGCGTCTGCGAGTGTTCTTAGCTAGGTTTTGTGTCGAGGTACCCCCGATAAATATCGAAAATCGATAATCGAAAAATCGGGTTATAGAAGGAGTGGTCCGATTTAAATCAAATTTGATACACTCATAGACAAAGACATAAGAAACGATATTCAGAAGTTTCAAGGTTGCAGTTCTTACAATAGTGCAGAAAATCGATATATATATATATATAAAAGGTAAGATGTTTGTGTGCGTGTCTGTTTATCTGCCTGTATGTCTGTATTTTATCAGCCCTTTAATTTTAGTTTTTGCTTCCTGTTTAGTTCTAAGTAGGTATAATTATAGTTCTTAGTCTCAGCCATGATACCATTTACTCAGAGGACTTATTTAAGCCTTCAAAATTCAGTTTACGAGGAAAAAACATATTTGATATCGATACCAGGAAATCAAAATTTGACTTGCATCCACTCATTTTTCTTTCAGTCTACGGTTTCGCTTTAACTGGAAACAACCAAGTGGCTTGAAAACTCAGCCACCGACCTTGCTGGGATCCGCACCATGCACTTTTCAATAGCCCAAGCTCTAACGCAAGTGGTGGATTTCCCCACGCGTTTCTCTAAAAACCCTAACGGAAGGGACTCTTTACTCGACCTTTGTTTTACCTCCATCCCAGACTCCTGCACTACCAGGCAACTCTGCCCCTTCGGAAACTCTGACCACGCCGTAGTCTCCATAAACATATCAATCCGCACTAACTCTACCCAAGAAAACCAGACCAGCAGAATATCATACTGCTACCAAAGAGCCGACTGGGACTCGTTCAGGGACTTCCTCTGCGACGTCCCCTGGAACAACGTCTTTGATCTTCCTGTCGAAGGCTGTGCCTCCGAAGTCTCCTCTTGGGTTAAGGCTGGCATCGATGCCTTTATCCCTGCCAGAAAATTCCAACTAAAACCAAATTCGTTCCCCTGGTTCTCACCCGCTTGCTCGGCCGCTATTGCCCACCGGAACCATTTCTTCCGGCTCTATCGAAGCTGCTCGTCGAACCAAAACAGGCGCCTTTTCACCTCAGCACGGAACAAGTGTAAAAAAGTACTGAACGAAGCCAAGAGGGCGTTTGCTACCAGAATTAGGCAACGCATAGCATCCTCTAAGTTTGGCTCCAAAGATTACTGGCGTCTCTGCAAAAGCGTGCTCAGCAGGAGGAACAAGACTTCAATACCCCCACTAATCAATGAATTTGAAGTTCTCACCTCCCCAGCCAACAAGGCTGAATGTTTTGCCCGTAGATTCTCAACCAATTCGACACTGGACTCGTTAGGAATACCTACACCAGACTTCCAACCCAGAACTAAGGCTCAACTAAATAACGTCCACATTACACCCTCGCTGGTCGCCAAGATAATTGCGCAACTTGACCCACACAAAGCGAGCGGCGGTGACGGAATCCCAGTCATAGTACTGAAATGTGCCCCAGAACTCTCCTCTGTCCTCTCTAAACTCTATAACATCTGCCTATCTGCTTCCTGCTTTCCTGCCTGTTGGAAGTCCTCCTGCGTAGTACCTATATTTAAGAATTCTGGCGAACCCTCAGACCCCGCCAATTACCGTCCTATTAGTCTCCTTGCAATCTTTGGCAAAGTTTTCGAAGCCATTATCAACGCCGAGGTGATTCAGCATCTTATGGCCAACGGGCTTCTCTCTGACAAACAGTATGGGTTTCGCTTCACCAGGTCTACTGCTGATATGCTAACGACCATTACCGAGTACATATACCAGGCACTCGACAAGAATTGTGAAGCCCGAACCGTTGCCTTGGATATCTCCAAAGCATTCGACAGGGTCTGGCATGCTGGCCTCTTGTGCAAACTGCGGAGCTATGGGATAACTGGACATCTGTTTGACCTCATCCAGTCTTTCCTCTCTAACCGCACATTGAAGGTGGTATTAAATGGGCATGCCTCCCAAAACTACCATACGAACGCGGGCGTCCCTCAAGGTTCTATCCTAGGTCCCACGCTCTTTCTGATCTACATTAATGATCTCCCCGACACTATTAGATCCCAAGTTGGCATGTATGTCGACGACACAACAATCTACTCCCGCATCGATCAGAAACCAGGTCTGGACGACAAAGTGAACCTCGCTGCCGTACTTGAAAGGGACTTCCAATCCGTAGTGGTCTGGGGTAGGAAATGGTAGGTAAATTTCAATGCCTTTAAAACAAAGCTGTTATCAACTAATCACCATAGACAATCGCATCTGTCTCCCATTAGCATGGGACAGGCTAGCCTCCCAGAGAGTAAAATACTACGCCTCCTTGGCCTTACACTCTCGGCGGGCCTCAAGTGGAATGACTATATTGAGTCCATCGCCAAATCTGCTGCTATGAAGGTGGGCTCCCTGTGCAGGGCCCGGAAATTTTTCCCACCTGAATCTATTCTGCACATATACAAATCTACCATCCGCCCGTGTATTGAATATTGCTGCCATATCTGGTCGGGTGCCCCCGCTGCTCTCCTTGGGCTTCTTGACAAAATACAAAGGAGGATCTGTAACGTGGTTGATACTGACTTGGCAGACCCGCTGCAGCCGCTCTCACACCGGCGTGATGTGGCTTCCCTGTGCCTCTTCTACAAGTACTTTCATGGCTTCTGCTCCGATGAGCTTAGATCACTGGTGCCGCCTAAGCACGAATTTACACGAGATACTAGATTAGCAACTAGGTCCCACCCTTTTACAGTTAAACAAATAAGATGTAACCGTAAATTCTGCTCCAACAGCTTCTTTTCTCGCGCTTCCGGCCTGTGGAACTCCCTTCCACAAGTCTGCTTTCCCGACAGTTACAATCTCCAGGTATTTAAATGTAGGGTCAATAGACACCTCCTATCACACTAACTCCCAACTATTCTCACAACACTCTCATCTACTCAACCCTCATTCTCGGTATCCTTACACGCCTATCACCCACCCTCTGTCATTTCCTATATTTAATCAGCCTTTCTCCTCTCTACGTAGCCCCCTGCACAGTAGTGGCAGTGACATGCCTTGCTCGGGGTGAAACGCTTATAAATAAAAAAAAACTATTGCTTTTTACTCTTTCGTGCGAACGTCCAAAGAGTCTGAGCTCCAGGACCATGGATTAGTTTTAAAGCTTTCATTACACCTGAGCAACGCTGGGCTCTCTGCTAGTAAATATATATAGATATACATACATTTATTTAAAGAGAGAAAATTAAATCTTTTTAAATGAGTATTATATATATATATATATATATATATATATATATATATATATGCAAGTAGAAGATTTTGCCAAATATATTTAATTTTTTTGACTTTCTTTACAGTCTTAGAATATAAGCGAAATATCTTTTAAAATATATTTTTGCATTTTGCTAATAGTGTTATATATGTGTGTGTATGTGTGTGTCTGATCGTTAGTGTATAAGACGGTAGAATTTACATTTTTCCTTCTCATTGGAATATTAAAAAGTCAATTTCTGTGAAAAAAGGATAATATTGACCAGAACAGGAACGCCACAAGTATCCAATAAACACCCATAGAATTCCAAGAATGGCCATTGCAAGGAAAAAGGAATTTGTAAAGAATTGAATTGGTTCTTTTGAAAAGAATCGGTACTTGTGATTTCGAAAAGTCTTTGATTGAATAGAAGCTCCATGAAACCCTCTTTTAAAATGTACGAAGGCAATTACAAAAGAGAGATACACGTATTTTTGTAACGTCGTGGTGGAGAAAACGCTCTGGTCCACGGTGCTTCATATTGCGAAGGATCTAGAACCTCGCACCTAATAGTTTTCTGCAATCGATTCAGTCATGCTCATCTCTGCTACAAGAAATTGGCAGCAAAAAAGAGTGGATTCTTAGAAAATCAATATGACATTTTTTAGTTTTACAATTTTAGGCATGCATACACAAGGACATTATTTTCTTTCTTTCTTTCTTTCTTTCTTTCTTAGTCTGTTCATTATCTATCTATCTATCTATCTATCTTCTTCAAGCTGTTCATATCTATCTATCTTTTTCAACCTGTTCATATCTATCTATCTATTTTTCAAGCTCTTCATATCTATCTATCTATCTATCTATCTATCTATCTATCTATCTATCTATCTATCTATCTATCTATCTTTTTCAAGCTGTTCATATCTATCTATCTATCTATCTATCTATCTATCTATCTATCTATCTTTTTCAAGCTGTTCATATCTATCTATCTATCTATCTATCTATCTATCTATCTATCTATCTATCTATTTTTTCAAGCTCTTCATATCTATCTATCTATCTATCTATCTATCTATCTTTTTCAAGCTCTTCATATCTATCTATCTATCTATCTATCTATCTATCTATCTATCTATCTATCTATTCTCAGTCGGTTCATATCTATGTATGAATTTATTTTTTTCTTTTGTCATAATCATTTCACCCCAAGCAAGGCAGCACTGCCACTAGTGCGCAGGAGGCCACATAAGAGGAGAATGATGAGAAAGAGGAACAAGTTACAAGGGGTGTCAGAGAATGGGTCAGAGAACACTGGTGTGAAGAGAGCTGCATGAGAGTAGAGTGGAAAGGAAGAAGAAAATGACACAAGGGTTATCAGGGAAAGGATGCGAGTCAAAGAGATAAGAGATTGTAGCTGTCAGGGAAGCAAGTATACGAAAGGATATGTGCGAGAAAAGAAGCTGAGGAAGTAGAAGTAGCGGTTACATTTGATTGGTTTCACTGTAAAGGTGTGGGACCTAGTGGGTAGTTTAGTAGTTCGAGTTAATTCATGCAGAAGGGACACCAGGGAGCTAAGCTCGT
>JBBBDQ010001892.1:3510000-3545000 GCA_037127315.1 Ascarosepion bandense | reverse complement strand
GGCGGATGAACGTGTTCAAGATGATTCACAATTATGGCGACACAGTAAACACGAAGAATAATGGTGTAAAGAAAGATTTCTAATGGCGTCGAATGCTAACGTCACAAAGAACTGAATTTGTGCCAGTGATTTGACTGTAAAAATCGAAAGTGAAAATAAGGTTTGTATTGGTTTACGCACCAAAATAATGAGGTATTAGTTTCATAGGTTAAGTTGGATGTTTCCAATCTATAACCCCAGGGCCACCACTCGTCACAAGATATTATCGGGCCTACGACAATTTGAAATACAGAAATGAAGTGTCAGATATTTTGATTGGAAATGAAATAATACTATTTTGTTTGAAAATTGGTTAATATTTGACATTTTTAATTATAGATATCATTTCTCGGAATAAAAAAGGCCATTTCTTCATAACTGTCACTTTTGTTGTTTATTCTGTATTATATGTGTTGTAGTAAAGTTTTTATTGTAAACTTATAACGGGACGTTAACATAATGACATCTATCTTCAAAAACGACTTTATCATGTGTTGACATAAAACATTGTTAAGATATCAGTCACCGAATGGCAGACGCAGTTTATATTGAACAGAATATGTTTAGAATATATATATATATATATATATATATATATATATATATATATATATATATATATATATATTTTCCTGCCTGAATCTATCCTGCATATATACAAATCAACCATTCGTCCGTGCATGGATTACTGCTGCCATATATGGTCAGGCGCCCCTGCTGTTCATCTCAGTGTTCTTGACAGGCTCCAAAGGAGAATCAGTAATGTGATAGGTACCGTCTTGGCGGATCGACTACAGCCACTTCCCCACCGACAAGATATGGCCTTCCTTTATCTGTTCTATAAATACTTTCATGGCTTCTGCTCCAACGAACTTAAGTCACTGGTGCCTCTGCAACAGGTGTTTTCTCGTGCAACCAGATTGGCAACTGGGTCCCACCCATTCACAGTTAGATTAACCAAATGCTACTCTTGCTACAATTCTACTCCTGAAGCTTCTTCTCTCGCACTTCCCGCCTGTGGAACTAGCTTCCTTATTCTTGCTTTCCTGATGGCTACAACCTCCAGGAATTTAAATGCAATCTCAATACTGATCTCTTAACCACTTGACACTCGTTCTTTCTTCACCACACTGTAAATCCTTTCCTTTCTCTCCACCTTTGCAACTGTCATCACACCTGTATTCCCATCCTTCGCTTGCTCCTTTCTAACTGGTTCGTCTTTCTCTTCACTCTTTCTACTTAATATTTTTACTCTTATGTAGCCCCCTGCACATCAGTGGCGTTACCGTCTTCCTCGGAGTGAAAATATTAATATATATATATATATATATATATATATTAATCTTTTCTATATATATATATTAATCTTTTCACTTCATATATATATATATATATATATATATATATATATATATATATATATATATATGAAACGTGGAAGAAGGAAATGCTTAGACGTTTTCTACCGTGTATTCTAGTTAAGTATATATGATAAATGGAGTTTCTGGCTAGAGATGAAGTCTATCCATCAAGAGAGAGATGACTGAGGAGCTTGTCTCGAAGAATTACGCCGAAGAAAATGAAAAAATTGCTTCGAAACCAATTCCACAGGTATATTCCGTCTAAAGATATCTCGTCTAGTTTGTATTTTAATAGTGCTTAGTTCTTGATCGTCCTGTTCCTACTGAGTCTAAGTACACAAATTTCAGTTATTGCTCGCCATGATAACACAAACTCTCTCCCCACACTGTTTCCACACACTGTTCCACTGCCCATGTCTAGCGAAATTTCGTCTAGTTTTTATTTTTAGCACTCTTCACTTATTGCTCGTCCTGTTTCCATTGAGTCCAAGTACACACTGTTCCACTGCCCATGTCTAGAGCTATCTTGTGTAGTTTTTATTTTTAGTACCGTTCGGTTATTACTCGACCTGTACCACTGAGTCCAAGTACACACTCTTCCACTGCCCATGTCTAGAGATATCTTGTATAGTTCTTATTTTTTAGTACTGTTCAGTTATTGCTCGCACTGTTTTCACTGAGTCCAAGTACACACTCTTCCACAGCCCATATCTAGAGATATCTTGTCTAGTTCTTATTTTTAGTACTGTTCAGTTGTTGCTCGACCTGTCTCCACTGGGTCCAAGTACACACTGTCCTACTGCCCATGTCTAAAGATATCTCGTCTAGTTCTTATTTTTAGTACTGTTCAGTTGTTGCTCGGCCTGTATCCACTGAGTCCAAGTCCACACTGTTCCACTGCCCATGCCTAGAGATATCTCGTCTAGCTCTTAATTTTACTACTGGTCAGTTATTGCTCGACCTGTTTGCACTGAGTTCAAGTACACACCTTTCCACTACCCATGTTTAGGGATATCTTGTCTAGTTCTTATTTTTCGTACTGTTCAGTTATTGCTCAACCTGTTTCCACTGAGTCCAAGTACACAATGTTCCACTGCCCATGTATAAAGATATCTCGTTATGATCTTATTTTTAGTACTGTTCAGTTATCACTCGTCCTGTTTCCACTGAGTCCAAGTACACATTCTTCCACTGCGCATGTCTAAAGATATCTCGTATAGTTCTTATTTTTAGTACTGTTCAGTTATTGCTCGTCCTGTTTCCATTGAGTCCAAGTACACACTCTTCCACTGCCCATGTCTAGGGATATCTCGTTCAGTTCTTATTTTAGTACTGTTCAGTTATTGCTCGACCTGTTTACACTGAATCCAAGTACAGACTGTTCCACTGCCCATATCCAGAAATATCTCATCTAGTTCTTAGTTTTAGTACTGTTTAGTTATTGCTCATCATGGTTCCACTGGGTCCAAGTACGCACTGTTCCACTGCCCATGGCTAGAGATATGTCGTCTAGCTCTTATTTTTAGTACTGTTCAGTTATTGCTCGACCTGTTTTCACAGGGTCTAAGTACACACTCTTCGACTGCCTATGTTTAGAGATATCTCGTATAGTTCTTATTTTTTAGTACTGTTCAGTTATTGCTCGACCTGTCTCCACTGGGTCCAAGTAAACACTGTCCTACTGCCCATGTCTAAAGATATCTTGTCTAGTTCTTATTTTTAGTACTGTTCAGTTGTTGCTCGCCCTGTATCCACTGAGTCCAAGTAAACAATGTTCCACTGCGCATGTCTAAAGATATCTCGTTTAGATCTTATTTTTAGTACTGTTCAGTTATCACTCGTCCTGTTTCCACTGAGTCCAAGTACACACTGTTCCACTGACCATGTCTAGAAATATCTCATCTAGTTCTTATTTTTAGTACTGTTCAGTTATTGCTCGACCTGTTTTCACTGGGTCCAAGTAAACACTGTCCTACTGCCCGTGTCTAAAGATATCTCGTCTCGTTCTTATTTTTAGTACTGTTCAGTTGTTGCTCGGCCTGTATCCACTGAGTCTAAGTACACAATGTTCCACTGCTCAAGTCTAGGGATATCTCATCTAGCTCTTATTTTTAGGACTGTTCAGTTAATACTTGTCCTGTTTCCACTAAGTCCAAATACACACTCTTCCACTGCCCATACCTAGAGATATCTCGTCTAGCTCTTATTTTTAGTACTGTTCAGTTATTGCTTGTCCTGTTTCCACTGAGTCCAAATACACACTCTTCCACTGCCCACGCCTAGAGATATCTCATCTAGCTCTTATTTTTAGTACTTTACAGTTATTGCTTGTCCTGTTTCCACTGAGTCCAAATACACACGCTTCCACTGCCCATGCCTAGAGATATATCGTCTCGTTCTTATTTTTAATACTGTTCAGTTATTGCTCGACCTGTTTTCACTGGGTCTAAGTACAGACTGTTCCACTGCCTATGCCTAGAGATATCTCGTCTAGCTATTATTTTTAGTACTGTTCAGTTATTGCTCGCCCTGTTTCCACTGGGTTCAAGTACACACTGTTCCACTGCCCATTGCTAGAGATATCTCGTCTAATTCTTATTTTTAGTACTGTTCAGTTATTGCTCGTCCTGTTTCCACTGATTCCAAATACACACACTTCCACTGCCCCTGCCTAGAGATATCTCGTCTAGCTCTTATTTTTGGTACTGTTCAGTTATTGCCCGACCTGTTTCCACTGAGTCCATTTACACACTGTTCTATTGCCCATGTCTAGAGATATCTCGTCTAGTTCTTATTTTTAGTACTGTTTAGTTATTGCTCGTCCTGTTTCCACTGGGTCCAAGTACGCACTGTTCCACTGCCGATGGCTAGAGATATCTCGTCTCGTTCTTATTTTTAGTACTGTTCAGTTATTGCTCGCCCTGTTTCCACTGGGTCCAAGTACACACTGTTCCACTGCCCATTGCTAGAGATATCTCCTCTAATTCTTATTTTTAGTACTGTTCAGTTATTGCTCGTCCTGTTACCACTGATTCCAAATACACACACTTCCACTGCCCATGCCTAGAGATATCTCGTCTAGCTCTTATTTTTGGTACTGTTCAGTTATTGCCCGACCTGTTTCCACTGAGTCCATTTACACACTGTTCTATTGCCCATGTCTAGAGATATCTCGTCTAGTTCTTATTTTTAGTACTGTTTAGTTATTGCTCGTCCTGTTTCCACTGGGTCCAAGTACGCACTGTTCCACTGCCGATGGCTAGAGATATCTCGTCTCGTTCTTATTTTTAGGACTGTTCAGTTATTGCTCGACCTGTTTTCACTGGGTCTAAGTACACACAGTTCCACTGCCCATGCCTAGAGATATCTCGTCTATCTCTTATTTTTAGTACTGTTCAGTTATTGCTCGCCCTGTTTCCACTGGATCCAAGTACACACTGTTCCACTGCCCATTGCTAGAGATATCTCGTCTAATTCTTATTTTTAGTACTGTTCAGTTATTGCTCGTCCTGTTTCCACTGATTCCAAATACACACTCTTCCACTGCCCCTGCCTAGAGATATCTCGTCTAGCTCTTATTTTTGGTACTGTTCAGTTATTGCCCGACCTATTTCCACTGAGTCCATTTACACACTGTTCTATTGCCCATGTCTAGGGATATCCCGTCTAGTTCTTATTTTTAGTACTGTTTAGTTATTGCTCGTCCTGTTTTCACACACTGTTCAACTGTTCATGTCTTCCTACTGAGTTTTAACTTTTAAACTCGTAGTTAATATGTGAAAATCGTAGTGGATTAAAGCATTGTTTTCTGTCTTTGATGTAAATAATTGCGTGTTGAAACCTTGGATGTCGCCATAGTATTTAAAAACTCTACAAGATTTCCCTAGACATGGATATTAACACAATAAAAATATCAACAAATTTTACTAATAAACTATGATTTAGTAGAGTAAAGCATTTATTTGTGTGCCCTTTTGGTGACCTAACGATATAAAAACCACGATTATGTTCGGAGTAAAGTCACGTTGACTGAAGCTGTTAATGTGTAAAATGTGAGAAAAAGAAAATATTATTCATGAAAGAGAACAATCACATATATAAATCTACCATCCGCCCGTGTATTGAATACTGATGCCACATCTGGTCGGGTGCCCCTGCTATTCTCCTCGGGGTTCTTGACAAAATACAACGGAGAATCTGTAATGTGATCGATACCGACTTGGCAGACCGGCTGCAGTCACTCCCTCACCGGCGTGACGTGGCTTCCCAGTACCTCTTCTATAAATACTTTCACAGCTTCTGCTCCGATGAACTTAGATCACTGATGCCCTCTAGGTACAAATTTACACGAGATACTAGATTAGCAACTACGTCCCACCCTTTTACAGTGAAACCGATAAAATGTAACCGCAATTTCTACTCCAACAGCTTCTTTTCTCGCACTTCCCGACTGTGGAATTCCCTTTCACATACTTGCTTTCCCGACAGCTACAATCTCCAGGAGTTTAAATGTAAGGTCAATAGACACCTCTTATCACACTAACTCGCATCCATTCTCTCAAACACTTTTCCCATATACCCAACCTTCATCCTCGGTATCCTTACCCGTCTATCACCCACCTTTTGACATTTCCTATATCTAACCACTCTTTCTCATTACTTTCCCCTATGTAACCCCCTGCGCAATAGTGGCAGTAGAATGCCTTGCTTGGGGTGAAATGATTAAAAAAAAAACAGCAATAGACAGAAGATAACGATTATCGAATAATATTCGGTAAATGTTCGTTTTAGGTCCCGAAGGTTTTCCCCCTTCAAATTCATCCAAAATAGCATTTTTTCAGTGCAAATGTATATGCTGAACTCAAATCAACAATTAGTTATTGAAGAAACTTACCTTTATTGATCTTAACGACCAGAAAAAAATCGAACTTCATCTCGCACTTTTTGTTTCCCGTCACTCTCACAAAGTCATGTAATTAAATGCAGAATGACCTGCGTAGACAACAAATTTTGGCCGATTTACTTCCTTTACTGAAGCTTCCGCCTATTTACTTCCTGTAATGAAAGTAATACGCGTAGAAATACAATCGCGTATTACTTTCATTACAGGAAGTAAATAGGCGGAAGTTTCAGTAAAGGAAGTAAATCGGCCGAAAATAGACCGAAATTTGTTGTCCTACGCGGAAAGTCATTCAGCAGTTAATTACATGACTGTGTTAGAGTTACGGGAGACAAAATGTAGTTCGATTTTTTTCTGGATGCTCAGATAAAAAAAGGTAGGTTTCTTTAATAACTAATTGTTGATTTGAGTTCAGCATATACATTTGTACAGAAATAATGGTATTTTGGATAAATTTGAAGGGGGAAAAGACTTCGGGACCTAAAACGAAAATTTACCTAATATTCTTGGTGAAAAACATAAGAGAATAGTATACGAACGTTTTTTCAGGAAGTTCATGTGAAAGGTGGAAGTTCGCGAAGGCTGTTTGCAAAATTCGAAACAGAGGACAATGACTTACCTGTAAAATTCGAAACAGAGGACAATGACTTACCTGTAAAAGAAAATAAATATTTAGACGTTAGTTTTATGAAAATTGTAAACGGAAATCAGTAGCAATATAACAATTGTAACCATTTCTTATTATTCTACGAATTATTTGAACGAGCATCTCGATCTTTGTTGGCTTTACTGCAATATTTTCAACGATATTTTTGCAAACAACTCCTCAAGTATTTATTCGCTACAGTTGGGATTATTTTGTCATTGTAAAATCCATGGCCTCTTCATTTGTTGCATAGTATATACGTCGCCAGGGCTACATTATCATTAATTATTATTATTATTATTATTATTATTATTATTATTATTATGTCATTTTTCATCATATTCCGATTTCTGCTATGGTCGCACTACCAACCAAGTCTGCGGGGAGACCTAAGGCAGGTAGTGGCGTGTTGTTATGGCTCCATTTCATGTTTTTCTATCTTCCCTATCATCCCTAGCATTACATAGACAAAGTTCTCCTTAGTGTGTGGGCTGTACTTAATAAGACAATTTTTTGTATATCTCTTAAACTGGGGTTTCCAGGGATTCTTTCAATGTGTTGTTTTGTTCCATTTTTTATCATTCCAAGTGCCCCTACTATCACTGGCACAACTCTTGTTTTCAATTTCAACATTTTTTCTATTTCAATTTCCAGGTCTTTATATTTTGACAGTTTTTCAAATTCCTCGGTTGCTATGTTACAATCTACTGGACAAGCCATATCAGTTAACTTTATCAACATTGAATTTATTGACACGTTCTGGATATTGGCCATGAAGAGATTTGTCTTTCCAGCGTTGTTTCATCTGTTCAAGAGCTTAATCTTTGGCTTTCATTTTCATATTTTTTGCCGCAATAGTTGGTTCTTGGCTTCTGTTTTGCTTTTCTACAGAATCTACGAAATGTAAATCTTGTTTGTATTTACTGAATTCTGTTATTATTGAATATTTTCTCTTTCTTTCTTCATGTTGCCTTACTAATTGTATCATCCAGTCCTTTGTTGTTTCTATGTATGTTAGTCAGCCAATAGTTGTCTTGTATGACAATTCTAGCTGAATAAGACCTCTTCCTCCTTCTTTACGGGGTATTTATAGACGGTCTACATCAGCCTTTGGATGATGCATCTTATGTTTAGAAAGAAGCTTTCTTGTTTTAGAATCCATTCGCCTGATGTCGTTTAGAGTCCAGTATAAGATGTTGAAACTATATTGGACCACTAGGATTGCAAGGCTATTAATGGCCATAATTCTGTTCTGAGAATTCATTTCAGATTTTAATATCAGTCGTAGCTTTCTATAGTACTCTTTAAGCACTATTTCTTTCATTTTTTTATGGTGAATGTTTTCGCTCTCATTTACACCTAGGTATTTATAAGCTTCTTGCTCTAAATCTTTTATTGTTACAGCAGAGTCTAAGCCAATTGGGGATGTTTCTTGTATTGATCCACGTAAAAGTGTAGCTTTAGCACATTTATTCAAATTGAATTTCATTCCAATGTCTTCGCTGAAGCTTTTTAAAGTTTGCAAAAGACCTTCCAGCTCATTATCATTCTTAGCATAAAACTTTAAGTCATCCATGTAAAATAGATGGCTTATTTTGTAACGTCTAGCAGCCCCCGTCCTGACATCTACCTGCTCGGGCCCTTCAAATATGTTTTCCACTGTTTTCCTCTGTCTCTTTTCCCCATCTATCTGGCCTCCTTCCTCATTGCATGTCCCAGGAACTTTAGTTGTCTCTTCTTGATACTCAATATTAATTTCCTTTTCGTTTCCATTCTTTCCAACATCTCATCATTGCTCACATACTTAGCCCACGATATCCGCAGCATCCTTCTGTAGAACCACATTTCAGCTGCTTGAAGTTTTCCCTTCATCTTTGTTGATATTGTCTAACATTCACTGTCATATTGAACAACTGATATTAAATAGCAATCTAGTACTCTCTTCTTTGGTTCTAGTGAAAGATTCCTGTGTCTTAATACTTTACTCAGCTTCTGGAACGCGTCCTTCGCCATGCCAAATCGCCTTTGGATCTGTGTGTCGCACTTTCCGTTTCGTGTTAGGACACTTTCTAAATATTTAAATTTTTGTACTTGCTTGATTCTACTATCCCCCACCTGTATTTAGCATTTTGGGTTGCTCTTTTTGCTGATGACTATGCATTCGGTTTTCTTGCAGTTTATTACAACCTAGCAAATAAACAAAAAACGTTCTAGAAAGTTCCAGAAAGTTAAAGAACTTCCATACTTTTATACGGTTTTAGAAATTTCATGTTAGGGTAACATTAAAAAAACAGAAACTGAATTAAACCCTTCTTTATTATTTCTTAACAGCATTGAATTATGATACAAGATATCAATTTCTTCATTGAATTATGAGACAAGAAATCAATTATTTTACAAAAAAATCAAAAGGTCATAACCTTTAGCGTACATGTAATCTATTATCGGCAATTGGTGCCAAATGTAAATACATTAATGTTATAATTAAATTTTATTTTTAATTAGCTGATATTTTTAATTAGCTGATGTTTTTAAATAGTTTACTGTACAATTTACTGATTAGTCAGTTAAGTGCCATACGCGATACACGCTTGGGAGATCATGTCTCGAAAGAGACATGACTGACTGGGAAGAAGATTATCCCGCAGTAGGTTGCCATTGCTTTCTGCGGTAGACTGGAGAATTATATTATTATATTAATAAGTAGTAATTAGTGGGTGATCAGTTTATTACTTCATGACAATAGAAAACCAATCACCCACTTTATGCCCAGTAGAAGCCTTAATCATGTTTCTATTATATTCAGTCAGTCAGTTAAGTGCCATACGTGATACACGCTTTGGGCGATCATATCTCGAAAGAGACATGACTGACTGGGCAGAAGATTATCCCGCAGTAGGTTGCCATTGCTTTTTGCGGTAGACTGGTTGCCGACCAAGGCTATAGAACCCAATCTGTCCTGTTATTTGACTCATAGATAGAGGAGGAAGAGAGGTATTATATTATTAAGTAGTAATTAGTGGGGGATCAGTTTATTACTTCATAGCAATATAAAATTAAACCCTCACTTTATGCCCACTAGAAGTCTTAATCATCTTTTCAACTATTATATTCAGTCTGTCAGTTAAGTGCCATACGTGATACACGCTTGGGCGATCATGTCTCGAAAGAGACATGACTGACTGGGCAGAAGATTATCCCGCAGTAGGTTGCCATTACTTTCTGCGGTAGACTGGTTGCCAGCCAGGGCTATAGAACCCAATCTGTTCTATTATTTAACCCATAACTGGAGGGAAGAGACGGATTAATACCTTTCCCAAGGGTATTTGTGCGTAGGTAAATCCAAGGAATTAAACTGAAATTCGAACTCGGTACTTCGAATTGTCGTTCCGAGTCGATATCCACTGTACCACAACGCACATCCTAGAGATTAGTAAGCACTTCAAAAGTACAATAGAGCATTGCACTCAGTCCACAATATGAAGAGCAATCGTTTGTGTTCATGAGATGATTCTTCAAATCTGCCAATAATTGCTTCTGCATCCAATTCATCTAACAATTCTTTTTCAATGGAAAGCAACATGGATGATTCCAAATTTTCTTCTGACAGCAAATTTCCTAACCTTGTCTTTATGATCTTTAGCTTTGAAGATCTTCTCTCACATTGGACTCGAGTGGCTGATAGTGTCCAGTTGACTTTATAAAGTTCTTATTCCTTTTTATTACTAAAACAGTTGCATTTTTATTTGATATGGAAGGCCTGCTATATCAAGGGCCCACTTACCATCGGGCAAGCTGTCACCTTTATTAGTTTGCCACTGGTAATATACACCCTGAATTGAATTATTGAATTAATTAAAAAACACACACACACACACACACACACACACACACACACACTTTGTGATAATTAAATTAGTTTTTGATGTAACTCTTTCCTTAACCCTATGAAAGTTTTCTGCTTTGATTTTTATATAAACTTAAATCCCTGGTGAAAAAACATAATCTAGAATAGTTTAGAAACATTATTAGCAAATAATTATAATTAAAATAATTTTTTTTGAAGAATTTTCAATAGTTAATAGTTAGGGCCTACTTCCCATTGGGCAAGCTAAAAGCCTGGCTCGTCCGCCAATGCTTGGGATTCTATCTTACTGGGAGGGATGAATTAGACTATAAAAGGTAGCAGTAGACCATGTAGCCAGCCAGCCTGCCTGCCTGCCTGCCTTCCTTCCTTCCTTCCTTCCTAAGTTTTTATGAAATCGTTATACCAAGAAGTCTGTTCAACGCAGAATCTGCATTAACCCATCAAATTAAATTCGACAATTATTTAGGTTCCCGACACAGCATTACCTGTTAATATTATTACTTTAGTATTTTCTTTCTTTCTTTCTTTCTTTCTTTCTTTCTTTCTTTCTTTAGTATTTTCTTTCTTTCTTTCTTTCTTTCTTTCTTTCTTTCTTCGTCCTTATGAAATCATTATAACATCAAATTAAATTGGCAACTATTTCGGTGCCCGACACAGCATTATCTGTTAATATTATTACCTTCATATTATCTTCTCTATTCTTTCTTTCTTTCTTTCTTTCTTTCTTTCGTATTTTCTTTCTTTCTTCGTTTTCATGGAATCGTTATAACCGTCAAATTAAATTCAGCAACTATTTAGGTGCCCGACACAGCATTACCTGTTATTATCTTAATTGCAGGTGATAGTTTTTCTCTAGTGAAGGCACCTGTGGAAATTGGAATCCGATCAGAATGTTACAAATATAAAATAAGATAAAACTGAAAATTGAACCAGCGGCATTTGTCAAAATGAAATAATATTGTTACTTCTTGATTCTATAAGAAATAATTCTATGAGTGAATACTGAATAAGAAAACGTTTAAAAGGAAGAGGAAATGCCGGGAAAATAAAATTTAATGTTTAGAAAAAAAAGTGTAATGAAATAGTTAAAAATAGAAAAGGGTATGTAAACTTTTTGTCTTTATTCGTTTTCTCATCGGTTTGAGTTTTGAGTTTGAGTTTTGTTTAACGGCATATCAACCTCTGTGGGTTATTTAATGCCAAAAGGGTTTTAAGGTAATTTTAAATGTTCAGTTCTGAGAACCCTAGAAGTTATGCCAGGATTCGTCATCGGAGGACACAATTTAAACAATATAAGGTATGCAGATGATACAGTGCTGATAGCAGACACAGAAAGAAAACTTCAAGACCTTCTGCAGAAGGTAGCTGAAGAGAGTGACAAGAAAGGACTACAAATAAACTGCAAGAAAACCGAATGCATGGTCATCAGCAAAAAGGGCAGCCCAAAATGCCAATTACAGGCGAGGGACTCTAAAATCAAGCAGGTACAGAAATTTAAATACCTAAGAAGTGTTCTAACAGAAGACAGAAATTGCGACACTGAGATCCGAAGGCGAATTGGCATGGCGAAGGAAGCATTCCAGAAGTTGAGTAAAGTATTAAGAAACAGGACAATTTAACTAGAAACAAAGAAAAGAGTACTGGATTGCTATGTGATGTCGCTTCTTCAGTATGGCAGTGAATGTTGGAAAATATCTTCGAAGATGAAGGAAAATCTTGAAGCAACTGGAATGTGGTTCTACAGAAGTATGCTGCGGATATCATGGACCTAGCATGTGAGCAATGATGAGGTTTTGGAAAGGATGGAGACGAAAAGTAAATTAGTACTGAGCATCAGGAAGAGACAACTGAAGTTCCTGGGACATGCAATGAGGAAGGAGGGCTTGGAGAACCTGATACTAACAGGCCAGATAGAAGGATAAAGAGACGAGGGAAAGCAGCGGATAACATTTTTGAAGGACCTGATCAGGTGGATGACGGAACGAGGGTTGCGTGGAGTAACAGGAGAAAGCGTGTTAAGAGCCACCAGAGACAGGAAGATTTAGAAAGCCATAATCGCCTACGTCCTGAAAGGACATGGCACATAAAAGAAGAAGAAGATAGTGAGAAGGTTGATTTAGTCGGATTTTAATTAAAACTTTTTGTCTTTATTCTTATTTATTTTAGAAACCTGAAAATGTCTTCTAGTTTTGTATTCAAAAATGTTTTGCTGAGAAAAATATCTTTCCTTCAGAAGTGTGTTATGGTAATAATTTTTTCATCAAAAATGCATTGTTGGTAATATTTTTCCTTCAAAAATGTATATTTTCCTATAAAAGTCTATTTTTATGTATATATTTCTATAAAAGTCTATCTTTATACTTTCATAATGTTTTGATCCCAGTTTGGTGGTTAACTATCTGCCCATAGCAGGGACCCAAACAAGTGCTACCACTCCGGGTCAGAGTGGACCTGGGAACAACAGCAATTAAGAGGTGGTTCCATGTTCCTCACAACCTTCCTATCAAAGGCTTTGCTGCCGGATGCAGTTTGTCGTTATACCCAGGACTTTTCTCATCGGACTTATTCAACCTATACAGCAAAGCGATTCTAGAAATCTTAGCAAGATTCACTACTGGCGGCGACAATCATAACAAAATAAGACATGTAGATGACAGTGTCAGGAAGAGACAGCTATAGTTCCTGGGACATGAAATGAGGAAGGAGGGCTTGAAGAATCTGATACTAACAGGCTAGATAGACGGAGAAAGAGACAGGGGAGGGCAGCGATAATATATTTGAAGGGCATAGTTAGGTGGATGTGGGAAATATTTTCCTTTTCTGGCCCGATAGTCGAGTAATTTGCAAGAAAATATTTCCTACAAGCTATTTTGGCATTATGACGGACAAAACTTTTGACATGAAGTTGATACCAGAGTTTGATGGTTCGGTAACCGGACCGGCAGTTACTGAATGGATTGAGAAGGCAGAACTTGTTTGTGACCTGTGTGGAATAAAAAAGGTTGAACCTGTTCTTCCTCTGAGGTTGACGGGCGAAGCATTTGCTGTTTATCAACAATTAAACTCGGAGCAAAAGTAAGATGTCAAGCAAATAAAACAAGCCCTGCGGATTGCCTTTGCACCAGAAAGGTTTTTGGGTCTGACTGGTTAGGTGGATAGCAGTTCGCGATATTGTACCGGCGAGTTGAATTGTCAGCATTTTCTTTTTCTGGCCCGATATTTGAATAATTTGCGAGAAAATATTTCCTACAGTGAATGACAGAACGAGGGTTGTGTGGTGTAACAGGAGAAAGCCTGCTAAGAGCCACCAGGAATAGGGTGACGTGGAAAGCCATGATCGCCTACGTCCTGAAAGGACAGGGCACATAGAAGAAGAAGAAGAAGAAGAAGAAGTAGAAGAAGAGGAAGGAGAAGAAGAAGACAATGTAGATAGCAGAGAAAAAAGAAAACTACAAGAAGCCCGACAGAAGGTAGTGTAGGAAAGCGTGAAGAAAGGACTAATCACCAATCGCAAGAAGAAAGAATGTATGATTTTTATCGAAAGTATGAACCCAAAATGCAAAATACCAAGCAGAGATAGCAAAATAAATCTGCGTTGTGGTTCAATGGATATCCACTTAGAACGACAAATAGGGGATCCGAGTTCGAATTCCAGTTGAATTCCTTGCATTCACTTACGCACAATACTTTGGGAAAGGTATTAATCCATCTCTTCCCTCCAGTTATAGTTTAAATAACAGAACAGTTTGGGTACTATAGCCTTGGCTGGCAAGCTGTCTGCCGTAGAAAGCAATGGCAACCTACTGTGAGATAATCTTCTGCCTAGTCAGTGATGTTTCTTTCGTAGACATGATTGCCAAAGCGTGTATCAGGTATGGCATCTAACAGACTGACTGAATATAATAATTAGATTAAGGCTTCTACTAGGCATAAATTATGGGATCGGTTTTCTATTGTTATGAAGTAATAAACTGATATCCCTATATATATATATATATATATATACTAGCAGTATAGCTCGGCGTTGCTCGTGTGTAATGAAAACTTTAAAACTAATCCATGGTCCTGGAACTCAGACTCTTTGGACGTTGACACGAAAGACTAAAAATCAATAGTGGTTTCCAGTTAAAGCGAAACCGTAGACTGAAAGAAAAATGAATGGATGTATGTCAAATTTTGATTTCCTGGTATCGATATCAAATAAGTTGTTTTCCTCGTAAACTGAATTTTAAGGCTAAATAAGTCCTCTGAGTAAATGGTATCAAGGCTGAGACTAAGAACTACAATTATACCTACTTAGAGTCAAACCTGAAGCAAAAACTAAAATAAAAGGGCCGAAAAAAGTACAGACATACAAGCAGATAAACAGACACCCACACAAACATCTTGCCTTTTATATATGTATAGTATCAATTTTATTGATACTATACATATATTATTACTATTGTAAGAACTGCAACCCTGAAACATATGAATATCATTTCTTATGTCTTTGTCTATGAGTGTATCAAATTTGATTAAAATCGGACCACACTTTCTATAACCCGATTTTTCGATTATCGATGTTCGATATTTATCGGGGTTACCTCGACACAAAACCTAGCTAAGGACACTCGCAGACGCTTATAGTACAGCTGTTTAAATTTTCAAGAAAATTGGTTCAGCCGTTTCGGAGTCTATAGGTAACGGATACACACAGACACACACGCACAGACAAAGTTCCAAATATATAAATAAGTTTATATATTATATATAAATAAGGTTACATATATATATATATATATATATATATATATATATTGTCATCTGCAGACAGATCTGTTTCATCGTATCACAGCTCATCAGTACGGTTAGACTCCGATTGCTTTTTTACCCAGGATTGAAACCCGACCGAAATGGCGTCAGTCGGCGACTCTACCCCTGGGCTATTATATATATATATATATATATATATATATATATATATATAGCATACTGATTTGTTACGTAATATCAGTCCTTCTATAAAGCAATGGATGCTGGACACTCTCCCCACAGATGAAGGAGAGACTTATAGCAAGAGATAAATAGAAAAGAATACTGATCTGTCATGTTATATCGGTCCTTCTATATGGCAGCGAATGCTAGACAATCTCGACAATGAAGAAGTGAACTTGAAGCAATAGATACAATGAGAAGAGTACTGAACTGTTACGTAATATCAGTCGTCCTATATGGTGGTGAATGCTAGACAATCTCCACACAGATGAAGAAGAAATTTGAAGCAACAGAAATCTGGTTCTACAGCAAGAGAATACCATTAACTAAAGTTAGCAACAACGAAAGTTTAGAGAAAATGAAAACAAAAAGTTCACTTCCGGCTTCTTGCTTTCAAGCATAGTTTGCTTTTTATAATTTAAATGCAATGTCAATCATTAACTTCTGTTTTCTTAATTCCTGTTCTTTTATTGTGCTCACTCCTTCATTGTGTTTTTCTCATATTCTCAATTTGATCTTCAAAAATGTAAATGCAGTGTCAATCGTTATCTTCTGTCTTCTTAATTCCTGTTCTTTTATTGTTCTCTCTCCTTCATAATGTTTTTCTCATATTCTCAATTTGATCTTCAAAAATGTGAATGCAATGACAATCGTTATCTTCTGTCTTCTTAATTCCTGTTCTTTTATTGTTCTCTCTCCTTCATAATGTTTTTCTCATATTCTCAATTTGGTCTTCAAAAATGTAAATGCAATGTCAATCGTTATCTTCTGTCTTCTTAATTCCTGTTCTTTTATTGTTCTCTCTCCTTCATAATGTTTTTTCTCATATTCTCAATTGGATCTTCAAAAATGTAAATGCAATGTCAATCGTTATCTTCTGTCTTCTTAATTCCTGTTCTTTTATTGTTCTCTCTCCTTCATAATGTTTTTTCTCATATTCTCAATTGGATCTTCAAAAATGTAAATGCAATGTCAATAGTTATCTTCTGTCTTCTTAATTCCTGTCCTTTTATTGTTCTCTCTCTTTCATAATATTTTTCTCATATTCTCAATTTGATCTTCAAAACTTTGATCTTTAGATCTCAAGTGGAATGACTACATAGAAGCCATAGCTAAATTCGCTGCTAAGAAGGTCGGTTCTCTGTGCAGGGCCAAGAAGTCTTTCTCGTTTGAAACAATTCTGCACATATAAAAATCTACCATATGCCCGTGCATTGAATATTGCTGCCATATCTGGTCAGGTGCTCCTGATTTCCATCTAGGGGTCCTTGACAAAATCCAACGGAGAATCTGTAATGTGATCGATCCCAACTTGGAAGCTCGGATACAGTCACTTTCTCACCGGCGCAATGTGACTTCCTTGTGTCTTTTCTCCAAATACTTTCACGATTTCCGCTCAGATGAACTTAGCTCTCTGGTGTCCTCTATGTAAAAATTTACTCGAGCCACAAGATTAGCAACTAGGTTTCACCCATTTACTGTGAAACCAATAAATTGTAAACGCAAATTCTACTCCACCAGCTTCTTTTCTCGCACTTCCCGCCCGTGGAATTCCCTTCCATTTACTTGCTTCCCCGACAGCTACAATCTCCAAGAATTTAAATGTAAAGTCAATAGTCATCTCCTATCTCACTAACCTGCATCCACTCTATCATGCTCCTTTCTTCGTCCACTCAACTCTCATTAGTATTATCATCCTTCACTTACCCACTTCCTGACATCCCCTATAACCTGTCACTCTTTCTCATAACTTTCCTTCTATGCAACCCCCTGCAAAACAGTGGCAGTAAATTGCTGTATTTTCCGGTGTAGGTTTATTAACAGGACTACCCTGGTGGGCCTTCTGCTCCTATATTTTATGGAAGCTAAAAATGCCTCAGTATTCTAACGGACCTGACTCTGGCATTTTGAATTTGGATATTGAGCCAACGTCACTTGTTTGTTTTCCCAGACAATTCTAAACCAACACCTCTGGTCCCAATAATTAAGGATTCGTGTTGTGCATGATGGCGTGCAATACCTTCTATCGGGTAATCCCGGTCCACACGTGACACCGTAGATTGAGGTAAGTATCTGAAGGTGCACTGGGATAGCCAAAAATGCATTTCAAAAGCTAAGCAAAATTTTAAGAAACAGGAAAATTTGGTTAGTGAATGCTGGAAAATATCTCCAAAGATGAAGAAGCGACTTGTGGCAACAGATGCTGAGTCTATCATGTAGGCAACAAAGTTTTAGAAAAAAAATGAAAACAAAATGGAAACTTATAGTTAACATCAGGAAGAGACTAGTGAAATTTGAAGGATACATAATATGAAAAGAGGGCTCGGAAAATCTGATACTCTCAGGAAAGATTGAAGGAAAGATGGACAAAGGAAAACGCATAACCTACTTATTGAGATTGAGTAAATGGATGGCGGATGAAGGTTAATAACAAAAAAGCAAGATTTATTAAGTGCTAAAAAGGACTGGAAATTGTGAAGGGTTATGATAACTGATGTTCTGAAGGGTTTCAGCAAATAAAAGTGAAGGAAAATCCTTCTTCCACCAACTATAATTCCTCTATTGGATTCAGACGGCCTTGCCACGATTAATTAAGCCGGTGTTCAAGCAAAATTACCAGGCTTCAGTGCATAACAGATATAGGCGTCGACCTGACCATGACATCGTAAAACGTTAGCGTCCTGTACAATTTAATAGTTTTCAAAATTCATGCTGGTGCCTAGGCTCGAACATTAAACTCTAACACGTTAAATACACCACTTCATTCTACAAGTTATTAGTAGGTCATTCGAAGTTGGAACTCAGCGCCAGTCTCATAATTCATCTAATTCTCAACAGAACCTGGAACATTGACCGATATCTGTGTCAAAGTAAATACATCCTTGTATAAAGGTCAGCAATTTGCGTACGCATTTTAGGATTAATTCTTATCCTGTTGTAGTCAGATGCCGTAGCACCATTTTCATGTCAGTCTCGGTATAATCGACTGATATCTCTTTGATATTAAAGAATACAGGACACAGAAGACATCTGTTTGCACCAGGAACTTGTGCAACGCGGCAGAGAACAAATAAGGCCTGGAGGCATGACTGTGTAAAACGGGGGTATATATGTCAGTGCCAATAATAACGGAGGGTCTGCAAACGTTAGAGTCATTATTCAATGAGGACTTTGGCGGTGGAATTGTAGCTATTGTTACAACAATCAATATACGTATATATATATATATATATATATATATATATATATATATATATATATGTTTCCACAAGACTATCTTCTTCATAATTTGAAGAAGATAGTCTTGTGGAAACTGACGGGCCGCTGGGAAGAAAACGCAGAGGAAGCTCATGAAAAGAAGAAGTTAAAATTTGACGAACTGCTGGAGAGTTGCAGGGTTAAAGGCTGGAGGGCTAGCTGCACTCCTATAGAAGTGGTGACTAGAGGATTTGCAGCAAGGTCCTTACGCAAAGCCTTAACAGATATTGGGATAGTGGGAGTAAAAAAAGGAAAGCACCCAAGTCCATAACCTAAACAGCGGAAAGAAGAGCTAATTGGTTATGGATCAAAAGAGAGTGCCTGGATTCCAAATTGTTAGCTAAAATTCCCCGAAATTCTGCGTCGAAATGTTTCAGACGAGCTCATGTGCGGTTCACCTCTAAATGGAAAGTGGCCCTGACTGTCGCCAATCGGAAGCATTTGCAGGGTTTCGTACCGGGCCTAAACATAATTTTCCAGTGTCTGAAAGCGCCTATCGAGGGTGGGCCAGAAACTGATCATCTCTGGTTGGGTCGGCGCGGTGAGGGGGGTATGATGTTGAAAGACCCGAAACCCCCTAGTGATCCTCGCGATGACATCACTGACGACACCCTCTAGCGCCCCCCATTACGGTGCGTATGTTTGAAATATATTTATTTATGTCAGTTAATAAATATACTTATAAAGGTACCAACATGTATAACATTATTATTCAGGCGTTAATAAAATAGTGCTCAATAAAATGTGAACAGAGCTATTTTATATAAAATAAATATACGTATTATCCTAATATCTATATTTATTAATATATATATATATATATATATATATATATATATATATATTAAAATAATTTAATCCAAACGGAAAAGTAGGAAGCTAAATCCCAAAACCTGATTCTAATTAATATTAAATTTTAATATTAAAAAATGACACAGGAGGAGAACTCAATGTAATTAAAATTACAGAGCTAATATAAAATAAAATAAATTTTCAATATTCAAAATTGGTGAATGATCATTTCGATATAAAATCCCGAAGAGAGATTTCACATCTCATCAGCAACAGTACATATTTCAGAAATCAAAAATTTTTTGAAATATTTACTGTTGCTGATGAGATGTGAAATCTCTCTTAGGTATTTCATGTTGAAATGATCATTCAACAATTTTGAATATTGAAAATTTATTTTATTTTATATCTATATATCTATATATCTATATATATATATATATAACGCATCGCTCATTCAGTAAAAATGAATTGGAGCACTGTAGCTACTGGGCGCGTAATATGATATGCGCTAAAAAAGACTACCTCTTCTACCGAACGCCCCGTGGCCCAAGGGTAGAGTCGCCGACTGACGCCAATTCGGTCGGGTTTCGAGTCTGGGTTAGGGAGCAATCGGAGTCTAACCGTACGGATGAGCTGTGATACAGCGAAACAGATCTCTCTGCGGATATAGGAAATGTCTAGCAAGTCAACTGTGTAAATTGATAGGGAAACATATCAAAATCCGAATGCACACACACACACACACACACACACACATATATATATATATTATGTTTTTCTGTCATTTTGTACAGCGTTTCACTTATCTCGCTGGATGTTTCCCGTCTCTGGCTAACAATTACATTGATAAAAAAACGTTTTGTGTTTATGTCACAGAAGACACTCAATTTTCTTTAAATTGTAGGCTCTCACGTTTTTAAAGGCGAGTTCTATCCGGAGGTCATTCGGTCACTTTTAATATCTCGAGAACCGGCTTTGCCGCCTTGATATTATCTGCTGGTAACGTCGATGTTTGAGGGAGGGGCATAGTACGCATACCTGCGCAGACACACTCACATTTGGTTGCTAAGTCGGCATTGGGGCAGCTTTTTTTTATTAGGTGTCTGTCGCATTCATAATGAGAGGTTCTGCACAATCTTCACCTCTCGTAAGCGATCACTTTACAACTTTTAAAACTTTGCAAAAGTCAGTGTCACTATATTTCAACTCCGGCTGAAGAACTAAAATCGGTTTGAAAAGGTCGTGGACAAGATTAAAGCGAACGTGCTGACATTGATACAGAAACTTTGTTCTCTAGCACCTCGGCGTGGTGTAATGGTTAGTAAGCTTGTCTCGCTAGAACCAGTTAGTAGTGAGTTCGATTCTCACTGGGTGCCTTATACTTTCGGCCTTGTGTCACACGTAAGCGGCACTTAGAAAATCCCCCTCTTGATTGTTTTAAAATTGTAAAGGACGCCGGGAAATTGAGTCAGAACCCAGAAAATATTTTGAAGCGGACTAAGGCGAGTTTTTTTTTTTTAGGGGAGCAATGTTAACTGAGTGTAATCCTCTTAAGTAGACGTGGTGCGTTGTAACAAATGCGCAGAGGTAAAAATCGGAACGGCTTTTGTGTTGTTAATTCTATTTCAAAAAACAGGTTTGTTTAATCTGCAATTTTATGCGTTTTCGGTTCTTTAATGTTTCATTTAATTTTGCTCGATTAAAAGAAAAATAAAAGACATTATTTAAACCGTTTCATTCGGGAATCGTGTTCTCATTAGCAAGCTTGTATAAAACTTAAACAAGGAAACTGATAAGAAACCCAGTTTTGCGTTGGAACATTTACGAAATGCGAACAGGCTTCTCGGAATAATTTACAACCATTTGCTGTGCCCTGAAAAGAGAGGTAGAGGAGAAACAGCTACCAAACCACAAAAGTCAAAATAAAGTTTGAAAAAAAATTGCCCAAAAACCTAAAAATTAGAAAGTATGAAAGGGTAAAACAAAAAAAAAAAGAAAAACAAAAACAAAACAAAACAAAACAAAACAAACAAAAAAAAAAAAAACTAAAATAAGTAGGCAGTAAAAATGGCGGCGACAGCGTTTATGTATGCAAATTGTCGGCCATTTTTTTTCGCTTGGCAAAAAAAATGTTTGTAATGACTGTTTTTGCTTAATGTTGCATACGGATTATGCTACAAAGCCTGTTCTGTTTCGTAATCAATATTTACGACTTGCATTTTACTCACAGATGCACACACAGTTTATATTAGACACACGCGCGTGGGTACAAACACACAAACAGACACACATGTATTTACATTAAACACACACATATATATATTAGACAGGCATGCACATATATATTAGAACACACACAGATATATATTACACACACACACACGCGCGCGCGCGCACACACACACACACACACACACACACACACACATATATATATATATTTAAGCATAAATAATTTAGATTTATTATGTCTTTGTTTTTACCCTATTTCTTTTGAAGTCATGAATAAGTTTACTTGTATAGTAGTTAAAACTTACTTGTGACTACGAGAGGTTTAGGGTAAAAGTATATACACAAAATAAATCTAAATTATTTAAGCAAATATCTTTAAAAGGTCTTCTTCTTCGATGTACCCTGTCCCTTCAGGACGTAGGCGATCATGGTTATCCATGACTCCTTATTCCCTCGTGGCTCTTAGTATGTTTGCTCCTGTTACTCCTGGCAACCCCTGTTTCGTCATCCACCTGATCAGGGCCTGCAAATATGCTATCCGCTGCCTTCCTCTGTCTCTCTTTCCTTCTATCTGGCCAGTCAGTATCAGGTTCTCCAGGCTCTCCTTCCTCATCAGCTTCTGGAACGTGGCTTTTGCCATGCCAATTCGCCTTCGGATCTCTGTGTCGCACTTTCCATTTACTTTCGGTGTCTCTGGGAATTCTGAAGACGGTTTTTGTGCCTCGGAAGCCTGTGCCTTCTTCTTCTGCTATGTGCCCTGTCCCTTCAGGACGTAGGCGATCATGGTTCACCACTTCTCCCTATTCCTTGTGGCTCTTAGTATGTTTGCTCCTATTACTCCTGGCAACCCCCGTTCCGTCATCCACCTGATCAGGGCCTGCAAATATGCTATCCGCTGCCTTCCTCTGTCTCTCTTTCCTTCTATCTGGCCAGTCAGTATCAGGTTCTCCAAGCTCTCCTTCCTCATTGCGTGTCCCAGGAACTTCAGTTGTCTCTTCCTGATGCTCAGTATTAATTTCCTTCCCGTTGCCATTCTTTCCAACACCTCATCGTTGCTTGCATGCTCAGTCCACGATATCCGCAGCATCCTTCTGTAGAACCACATTTCCGCTGCTTTTAGTTTTGTCCTCATTTTCGATGATATTGTCCAGCATTCACTGCCGTATTGAAGAACTGACATCACATAGCACTCGTTTCTTTGTTTCTCGTGAAATTTTCCTGTGTCTTAATATTTTACTAAACTTCTGGAATGCATCTTTCTGCTTTTGAATCTCAGGAACATAAATGTATAGAAACTGCTCTGACCACAAAGTGAGGGATCAGTTTATATATTTTTTGTAATATGGAATTGATCACCCACTTTATATCCGATATGCTTCTTTAGAACCACATTTTACTTGCTTCAAGTTTATCTTTCATCTTTGATGATATTGTCCAGCATTCACTGCCGTATTGAAGAACTGACATCACATAGCAATCCAGCACTCTTTTCTTTGTTTCTAGTGAACTCTGCCTAAATACGCACACACATATATATGTTAGACACACACATAAGTATATAATGGACACTTCAGTCGAAATTCGACGTATGCGGATCCGACAGCCTAATTGCCTCAGTTATGAAAGCAAGTTAAATCGCCTGAAGACCCACACAACTGGATTTGATTAAAGTGGTGAAGGCTTGTGCAGAACCATTCACACTTTTCGGAACTATTGATACACTCAGTCGGTGCATATAAATGCCATAGATGAAGCAGACAACAGGCTTTCAACTGTCCCAATACAGGTTACCAGCCAAGGCTATAGAACCCATAGCTGAAGCGAAAGGGCGGATTAATACCTTTCTCAAGGGTATTAGTGCATAAGTGAAAGCAGGGCGTTAATCTAGGATTTCGAACTCGGCTTCTCGATATCTCGCTCCGAGCCGATATCAACTGCACCACAACGCAAATCTATCAAGAAACGCTTAGAGAACCTGGTATTCCCAAGCGGGAATATATATATTTTTTCCTAAACCTATACTGTTAAATATAAGAGACAATGAATGCATATTATGTTTAATCATGAGCCGTTTTAAACGTCGTATTTTGACTTTAATTTCAGTTGAAAATAAAGTCAAAATTTTCCAACATTTGGATAATTTTTTATTAAGTTTGTTCTAAGCTTTCGGCTCACATGAGCCATCTTCAGAGAGGTTATTAAGACGGTAACACAATAACATCCACCATCAGCGACGATTTTATTTTGTGTTGACATAAAACTCCGGTAGGCAACGGCAATAGTTACCATAAATAACAAACGCAGTTCGCAAATCTGCAATGCGGTTCTATGACCTCACACCGCGTGATAGCGCGAAATGACAACAGAACCATGTATTCAAATGCAATGTAATGTGTTCTGACCAGATTTAAATGTGATTTTATTAAGTGTGGGTTGTTTGGATTTAATGTAGATGACCTCCAATATGTGAAGGATCTTTTTACTGTGTGTATGAGTGAGGATTATTGCATTGTTGACGAAAATCTTACCTACATGTTTATGTTTTTCTGAGAAATGTTGTTTAATTGTACCTTTCTGATCATATGAGCCGAAAGCTTAGAACAAACTTAATAAAAAATTATCCAAATGTTGGAGAATTTTTGTCTTTATTTTCAACTGAAATTAAAGCCAAAACACGATGTTTAGAACGGCTCATGATTAAGCATAACAGGCATTCATTTATCTCTTATATTTAACAGTATATGTTTAGAAAATTATTTGCAGCCTCGATACACTATATATATATATATATATATATATATATATATATTCCCCATTCACCATTCACCGTAGACTTGATTTTCTATTAGTTAACCGAAAGTTACCTACAAGAACATCCATAATTCAGTCTTTATGGCTCCACCGTTAACTGTCTAAAAATGGCAACAAATTCTTTTTAAATATAATCTGAAGGTAGTGGCAAGTGTTTTTTATAATCGTATCGCCCCAATCAAGGCATTTTACTGCCACTGTTTTACAGGGGGTTACATAGGAGGAAAGTTATGAGAAAGAGTGACAAGTTACAGGGGGAGTCAGGAAGAGGTTAAGAGAAGGATGAATGTAGCTATAAAGTGAGGGATCAGTTTATATATTGATTTTAATGTAGAATTGATCCCCCACTTTATATCCACATTAAAATAGTACAGAAATATATTTTTTATAATCGTATCGCCCCAATCAAGGCATTTTACTGCCACTGTTTTGCAGGGGGTTACATAGGAGGAAAGTTATGAGAAAGAGTGACAAGTTACAGGGGGAGTCAGGAAGAGGTTAAGAGAAGGATGAATGTAGCCATAAAGTGAGGGATCAGTTTATATATTGATTTTAATGTAGAATTGATCCCCCACTTTATAACCACATTAAAATAGTACAGAAATATATTTTTTATAATCATATCGCCCCAAGCAAGTCATTTTACTGCCACTGTTTTACAGGGGGTTACATAGGAAGAAAGTTATGAGAAAGTGTGACAGGTTATAAGGGGCTGTCAGGAAGTGGGTAAGAGAAGGATGAGAATACTGATGAGAGTGGAGTGGACTAAGAAAGGAGCATGAGAGAGAGAGGATGCAGGTTAGTGAGATAGGAGATGACTATTGACTTTACATTTAAATTCTTGGAGATTGTCGCTGTCGAGGAAGCAAGTAAACGGAAGGGAACTTGCAGGTTTACAGGTAGATAACTCATGACTTCCAAAAAAGGCATCACTAAACAAGGAATGAGAATGATTTACCCCAGTGACTGTAATAAAGGATTCGGTTTGAAATTCCTGGCACCTGAAGAAGACCGGAGAGTACAACGGCCGAAACGTCGTACAAATGACAAGAAAGATGAGGACAATAGTCCGAATAATGCAAATACAGCAAGGAAGTTACTGGGAGACGGCGTTGTTACTGAAGGTTTGCAGAATCATACTTTTACCGCTTCTACAACAGTCACCTGGCGCAACTTTACTTCCTCGTTAAAATTTTGAATGATACGTGGATAATCTATTTCCTCTGCACAAGATGTGTACGGAGGCAAACGGGGCAAAAGATTTTGGCACGAGCAGAATCTTGTGTCAGGTTTCGTTTCGTATTTGATGGATTGCCACTTATTGCTTTGCGGAATACAGTTAGTAATTTGGAACCGTTAATATTGACGTGTAAACGGGCAAGTTTCCAACAGTAGTAGCAAATCTCGTAGACGGTTGTCGAGGGCCTACCCTGGGTAGGTGACCTTAGAAATGGTTTCTAGGCTCAACTGGCGTTGAACCACAAGAGGAGGCATCAAGCAAAGATCAAACACAATACACAAGTAATGGCTTCGAAGACGAACGTTTGAAAGGTCGCTTACCCGACAAAGGTATTTGAAAATAAAGTGAAACTTCAGAAACTTAGTATAACAGAATAATACAAATCAAAAACGTAGACAAGTTTGGTTTACGTAAGAATAAAAAAGATAGATATGTCCGTTTAACACGAGAACCAATAAAACAAAAAACAAAAAGGGACTCTTTTTCGGTCTGCGTAAGAAAAGAAAAAGAGAAAACATGACCCGTTTACTAAGTCAATAATGCAGACATGTTTCCGGTTTAACGTAATAATAAAAATGGTAGACATGTCCGGTTTACGTAAGAATAAAAATGGTAGACATGTCCGGTTTACGTAAGAATAAAAATGGTAGACATGTCCGGTTTACGTAAGAATAAAAATGGTAGACATGTCCGGTTTACGTAAGAATAAAAATGGTAGACATGTCCGGTTTACGTAAGAATAAAAATGGTAGACATGTCCGGTTTACTTAAAAAACAAATGGTAGATATGTCCGGTTTACTTAAAAAAATGGTAGATATGTCCGGTTTACGTAAAAAAAAATGGTAGACATGTCCGGTTTACTTAAAAAAACAAATGGTAGATATGTCCGGTTTACTTAAAAAAATGGTAGATATGTCCGGTTTACGTAAAAAAAAATGGTAGACATGTCCGGTTTACTTAAAAAAAAACAAATGGTAGATATGTCCGGTTTACTTAAAAAAATGGTAGATATGTCCGGTTTACTTAAAAAACAAATGGTAGATATGTCCGGTTTACTTAAAAAAACAAATGGTAGATATGTCCGGTTTACTTAAAAAACAAATAGTAGATATGTCCGGTTTACTTAAAAAACAAATGGTAGATATGTCCGGTTTACTTAAAAAACAAATGGTAGATATGTCCGGTTTACTTAAAAAACAAATAGTAGATATGTCCGGTTTACTTAAAAAACAAATAGTAGATATGTCCGGTTTACTTAAAAAACAAATGGTAGATATGTCCGGTTTACTTAAGAATAAAAAATATAGTCATGTCCGTAGTCATAAAAGTGGGATCGGTTTTCTATTGTTATGAAGTAAGAAAATGATCACTCTCTAATTACTGCTTAATAATATAAGGCATATCTTCTCCCTCCAGCTATGAGTCAAATAACAGGACAGATTGGGTTTCATAGCCTTGGCTAGCAACCAATCTACTGCAGAAAGTAATGGCAAACTATTGCAGGATAATCTTCTGCCCAGTCAGTCATGTCTCTTTCGAGACATGATCGCACAAGCGTGAATCATGCATGGCAATTAACTGACTTACTGACTGAGATGCTACATACAATGTTTAAATTGATTAAATACAAGGTATCTATTTCAAATACGAGTAACAACGTTTAAATAGAGAAAAAATGTAAGTTTTAAAATAAATCCGTTAATTATTTACTAGTGTTGTGATTAAGCTAAATTAAAGAGAGACATGTTAAATTTCCCATTTGCTGCTTATATATATATATATATATAGTTTAATTTTTATAATATTTATCCCCAAGGTTGTTTTTTTTTCAGTGGTTTTACTGATAAAATGCATTTTGGTAAAAATATTTTTTTTAGGAAAAGAACTATTTTATCTTTTATGAGGCATCAAAATAAAGTTTAAAATCACCCCTGTTCTAACACTTTTTAACACTACCGGTAGTGTGCAAAAGTGTTAGGACAAGAGTGATTTTCCAAAAACAAATACAGGGTGAAAAGCCAAGTAAATTGATAATAAATATTGATTATTTAAAACTGGGTGTAAAAGAAATGTATTAAAAAGAAGTTATATTTAATTTTTCCTATTTTCTATTTAACAAATTATTTTGGACTTACTCTGTTGAATATCTATGGGATATTTTGGATAAAAAAGTGATAAATCTAATGTTAGTTCGCAAGATACACTTTGGGAACAAATACAAGCTGCTTGGCAGGAGATACCATTAGATACATTGAAGAAGCTTGTGATGTCAATGCCTGACAGAATAAAGCCTCTGATCAAAGCAAAAGGCTATTATACTAAATATTAAATTGATTTTGTAACAAGTAGTTTTTCTTGTTAAAGCATTTGTTGAGTAAATCAAATAAAATTACTTTAATTAAATTATTTGTTTTCTGTCAAAAGGTCTAATAAAAGATAAAATAGTTCTTGTCTTAATACTTTTGCACAGTACCGTATATATATATATATATATATATATATATATATATATGTGTGTGTGTGTGTGTGTGTGTGTGTGTGTGTGTATTTCAACAGGTATCTGTCAAGAAGAATTTATTTATCGCAGTAACGTGTAGATACAAAAACAATCTATTTATTTAGTTAAAAGTAAAATAAGGTAAAATGAATCCTTGATAATGGCTAAAGGTACAGCCGAAAGCGCTTAGATAAATAAAACATTCGGATAATTTTTATATAATTTATGTACTGCAAAGAAAAAAATATAAGATGACATGAAAATCATATAAAAAACATAACTACAGCACCATGTGTGGCATTTTTAACAAACCTAAAAAGAGTGATTGCTACCTGAATACACAATATATATATATATATATATATATATATATATATATATATATATATATATATATTATTTAAACCCGAGGAACCTTTCGGCCAACTCTTATCAATGGTTCCCGTTGGCTTTAATTTTAAGGGAATTAAGGAAAAGGACAAGGCAAAATAAATTAAATTACTTACAATGCTGGGAGATGATGGAACTCGTTTAAAAATAAATTTATTGAAAAAAACACATAAAATGTAAGCGGGGTGTACACATATAATTCCACAAGAGTGTTTAAAAGTGAAAAAATGTTACACTCACAGACTCACCAGCAATTGTAAGGAGCGTAAAAACATATATCAGCCAGTTAAGTGCCATACGTGATACACGCTTGGGCGATCATGTCTCGAAAGAGACATGACTGACTGGGCAGAAGATTATCACGCAGTAGGTTGCCATTGCTTTCTGCGGTAGACTGGTTGCCGACCAAGGCTATAGAACCCAATCTGTCCTATTATTTAACCCATAACTGGAAGGAAGAGACGGATTAATACCTTTCCCAAGGGTATTTGCGCGTAAGTGAATACAATGGATCCAACTGGAATTCGAACCCAGCTCCCTGGTTTCTCGTTCCGAGCCGATATCCACTGTACCACAACGCACATCCAAAAACATATATATATATACTAAAAAAAAAAACAAAAAACAAAAAAAACAAAAAACAAAACGTATATATATACTAGCAGTATAGCCCGGCGTTGCTCGGGTGTAATGAAAGCTTTAAAACTAATCCATGGTCCTGGAACTCAGACTCTTTGGACGTTGGCACGAAAGACAAAAAAGCAATAGTTGTTTCCAGTTAAAGCGAAACCGTAGACTGGAAGAAAAATGAATGGATGTAAGTCAAAGTTTGATTTCCTGGTATCGATATCAAATAAGTTTTTTTCGTCGTAAACTGAATTTTGAAGGCTAAATAAGTCTTCTGAGTAAATGGCATCATGGCTGAGACTAAGAACTACAATTATACCTACTTAGACCCAAACCCGAAGCAAAAACTAAAATAAAAGGGCTGAAAAAATACAGACATACAGGCAGATAAACACACACACACACACACACACAAACAAACATTTTGCCTTTTTTATATATTATCGATTTTCTGCATTATTGTAAGAACAGCAACATTGAAACTTCTGAATATCGTTTCTTATGTCATTGTCTATGAGTGTATCAAATTTGATTAAAATCGGACCACTCCTTCTATAACACGACTTTTTTGATTATCGATTTTCGATATTTATCGGGGGTACCTCGACAGAAAACCTAGCTAAAACTTTTACAGACGCTTATATTACAACTGTGTAAATCTTCAAGAAAATCGGTTTAGCCGTTTCGAAGTCTATATGTAACGGACACACACACACTGCCAGACAAAGTTCCATTTATAAATAAGTTTAGATAACTTGAGTGTAAAGAATTTGTCACTTTAACTAAGCAGATTCATACCGACTTCAATGTTGCTTGATGTCACCGTTATGATGTTGACACTCTTCTGGGCTATTTTGCTGTTAGTTTTGGTATATATAGAGCAGGGTATTAATTTTATGGGGATGGCCTTGTTTGTGATTGGATGATTTTCTTTTTATTTTTGTTTATTTTTTCCGAATGTACGGTAATCAGCAAAGAGAGAAGCCTAGAATGCCAATTACAGGTGGGGGATACTAAAATAAAGTAAGTACAAAATTTAAAAACTTGGGAATTGTTCTAACAGAAGACGGAAAGTGCGGCACTGAGATCCGAAGGCGAATTGGCATATAAGAAAAGATATAAATATATATATATATGTATATGTGTGTATATGTACACACATATACATACGTGTATGTGTGTACATATATATATATATATATATATATGTGAGTGTGTGTGTGTGTGTACACACATACGCGTCATATGTATATATTAGTCGAAAACTACCGGAGAGTCCAGTAAAAGTCTGCCTCCTTCTACCGAGCGCCCATAGCTCAGAAGTAGAATCGCCGATTGACGCCAATTCGGTCGGGTTTCAATCCTTTGTAAAAAGCAATCGGATGTCTAACCGTACTGATGAGCTGTGATACAACGAAACAGATCTATCTGCGGATGACTATATATATATATATATATATATATATATATATATATATATATATATATGCTGTCTAAAATGACGGCAACATATATATTGATGTACACTACCGACCATAAGTTTAGGACCACTTAGATTTATTCTCTTAGAGAAAGAAATAAGAAATTTTATGTCTTAGAAGAATAAATATAGATCTATTTCATTATTGCACACAATTGTACAATAATTAAAATAAAAATTAACATAGAGTAAATTCTAATTTAATTAAAGTTAATTCATATTTTCTTTTCATCAAAGAAACCACCACGAGCCTTTATTACTGCAGAGCAAATCCTTGGCATTCTTTCTAATAACTTATAAAAATAAGTTGGTGAAAGTGATTTCCAAGCATCATGCAAGAATTTACACAACATTTGTTCATTTTTATGAAGTTCATTTCGAACTGTACGATCAATTTCATCCCTTATTCTCCTTCTTTAATAGTGGTTTCTTAACTGCTACACAGCCTTTAAACCCAGCAGAATGAAGTTGTCTGGAAATAGTAGTAACAGATACTGGATGTTGCCAAGTAGAATTCATTTCAATTGTTAATTCTGCGGTTTTTCTTCTATTCCTCTTGCTAGATATAATCAAGTGCCTATACTCTACAATAGATGTTACTCTGGGCCGTACCAGATCTTTTCCTGTAAATATTTAACTCAGTTTCACGAAGTCGTTCAAGGCAATAATGCACGCCATTTTTGATAGGTTTAATGTTTTAATGTTTCGAAAGAATTTCAACCTGAGCCCTTTTTTCAATGCTAATGTGTTTCTTCCTTGCCATTTATACCGTAGTAATATGGTTTACAAAAATAAATTATACCGTAATTATAATATCTGAATAAATCTGAATTTTCGGCAAAAACCTGATCACAATAAGAGGAGTCAAGTAGCAAACTGAGTAAATGTTTACTTTAAAGTTGAAAAGAATACTTTTTTTTACATCTGTATAAGCATGACAAAAAATGCAAACTCGGCGAATTTGATTCTGCTATAAATTTCGGTGGTCTCAAACTTATGGTCGGTAGTGTACCTACTATTAAGTATCTTATATTAATACGTCAGACAAAAATAAAAATAAACCAAGCAGGAAACACACACACGCACGCACGCACGCACACACACACACACACACACACACACACACACACACACACACATATATATATATATATATATATAGGCATCAGCAGACAGATCTGTTTTGCTGTATCACAGCTCATCAGTACAGTTCGACATCCAATTGCTTTTTTACGAAGGATTGAAACCCGACCGAACTGGCGTCAATAGGCGATTCTACCTCTGAGCTATCATACGCCAGTAGTTAGAGTGCTCTATATAAGCCTGTTTCGCCATATCACAGCGCATCAATGTGGCTAAACACTCGACCGATTCGTTGTCAGTCGAGGTCCCTACTCCCTAAGACACAGGTGCATGGGATGAGAGAAGGGAAATTTTAGAGTGTCATATATATGTGATGTGTACACACGCCGGTGACTGAACTGGACTCACACGTAATTTTCGACGGATATATACGTATGACATGTGTGCGTATGTACAGATATATATATATGTGTTTATTTATGTTTTCTTATCTGCCAATTCGTCTTCGGATCTCAATGTCGCACTTTCCGACTTCTGTTAGAACACTTCTCAAGTACTTAATTTTGTACCTGCTTGATTTTAGTATCCCCCACCTGTATTTGGCATTTTGGGCGCCTCCGTTTGCCGATGACCATACATTCGGTTTTCTTGTACTTTATTTGTAGTCCTTTTTTTCGATATTCTTCATCTATTTTTTAGGAGGTTTTGTAGTTTTCTTTCCGTGTTAGCTATCGGCACTGTATCATCTGCGTATCATATGTTGCTCAGATTTTGACCGCAATTGACGAATCCTGGCTTAACTTCTAGGGTCCTCAGAATAGTCTCGCTGTACAAGTTGAATAGATCTGGTGAAAAGACACATCCTTGTTTTACACCAGTTTCTATTTTTGTATATCTGCTGAATTCATTTCTTGTTCGTATGCAGGAGGTTTGCTGTCAGTAGAAGTTCTTGATTACTCTAATGTCTTTCCCAAATATGTCAAGGTTTGCTGAGTATTTATATCAATTCTTTGTGGCGTACTTTGTCGAACGTCGTGGCATAGTCCACAAAACATTGGTAAACATCCTTTTTTATTTGTATCGCCCTTTCTGATAACATCCTAAGTATAAATATTACATTCCTTGTTCCAGTGTCTTAAAAAAACCGCACTGTTCTGGTCCTATCTCCGACCTGATTTTGATTAGCGCCCTATTCATCAGGATTCGGACAATGAGTTTCGTTATGTGGCTCATCAAACTGATTGTTTGGTGGAGTTCGCGTTCGTTTACGCCTGGCTTCTTAGGCAGAACTACGATTTGCTTAGGTCATCTGATATTACACCACTGTTGTAGATTTCATTTATTATTTCTGTAATTTTCTCTGTGCCGAAATCTTCTAAGGTTGTCAGCATCTATATTACAATGCCGTTTGGTCCAGCTGCTTTGTTCTTGTTCAGTTTGGTCATTGCAGCGTTCACCTCGGATTTTAGTATTTCTGCTCCGTCAGCATCTTTGTTTACTATCGGTTGCTATCTCTTGTCGTGGAAAATATCTTTTATTTATTCTTCCTTTATTTATTCTTCTTTCGCTGGAGTATTTCCTCTTTCTCTAATGTGATTCTCCATCTTTGTTGAGGAGTATGTTCTTTGTTCTGTCAGTTCCTTTATTTTTTATGTATTTCTTCTTTATTAGTCTTGTTATTAGTCTTGTTCAATTTCTCTTCATGGGGTAGGAAAACGTGCATTTTGGGTAGAAACTGTGAGACAAGCATGAAATTCGGCATGAGTGTTCCTGATAGGTCACTTATTCAGAAAAATGTGCTAGCCACGAAAAAATTCAACATGGCGGCCATTTTCAAGATGGCTGCCAAACGGGCCTCTGTTTTATGGTTTTGCTCAAAAACTATAGTACAAATTTTAATATAAACATGAAATTTAGCAAGAGTGTTCCTTGTAGGCCACTCATTTATATGAAAGTGCTAGCCACAAAAAAAGAAAAAAAAAAACAATATGGTGGTCACTTTTCAAGATGGCTGCCAAACGGGCCTCTGTTTTATGGTTTTGCTCAAAAACTATAGTACAAATTTTAATATAAACATGAAATTTAGCAAGAGTGTTCATTGTAGGCCACTCATTTATATGAAAGTGCTAGCCACAAAAAAAGAAAAAAAAACAAAACAATATGGTGGTCACTTTTCAAGATGGCTGCCAAACGGGCCTCTGTTTTATGGTTTTGCTCAAAAACTATAGTACAAATTTTAATATAAACATGAAATTTAGCAAGAGTGTTCCTTGTAGGCCACTCATTTATATGAAAGTGCTAGCCACAAAAAAAGAAAAAAAAACAATATGGTGGTCACTTTTCAAGATGGCTGCCAAACGGGCCTCTGTTTTATGTTTTTGATCTGAAATCATTAAATTAGTTGAATTTGATGAAATATTTTTGATTTATTGCCGTATCAGTTCTAAATCTGAGTGAGAGAACTCAATGATTGCACATAGAGCAGAAAAGACATAATTGCCACAAAACCTAGCTAAGAACACTTGCAGACGCTTATAGTACAATTGTGCAAAGTATTTTTTAAAAAATCGGTTCAGCCGTTTCGGAGTCTATAGGTAACGGACACACACACAGAGACAATTTCCATTTATAAATAAGTTTAGATCAATCAGTTAAGTGCCATACGGCATACATGCTGTGGTAATTATGTCTTTTCTGCTCTATGACTGACTGAAGAGAGGATATTTTTGCAGTAGGTAGCCCATTCTTTGCGCGATAGATTGGTTGTCAACCAAGCCTATAGAGTCCAGTCTGTC